>JANSVB020000098.1:1318585-1342505 GCA_025504935.2 Erythroxylum haughtii
TTTGTTCTTGTACTTATTCTTGTTTTTGTTTGATAAAACTTAAGATACTTTCCTTATAAGAGTCAATAAAATCAATTCTTTGAAGATCGCTTTTATAAAGAAGATGAAAATTGATATATTAACGTATATTATATATAAATTAATATTATGTAAATAGATATTACATATAAGTAAAAATATCATTTATTAATTCTAAATCATTATTTTGATTTAATTAATCCATATAAGATTTTTTAAATGAAATAAAAGATAACAAATTTACATCAACCTACTTAAACCGTAGATATACACGCATAGGTTAAATTGTTTTACCTAACAAAATCCGTAATCCTAATTTCACAATCTCCATCTCTATTTTACTACAATTTTTCTAGCCTTTATGTCTATAACAGGTTATTTTATGGATATAAAGAAATAGAAGATTACTATATTGATTAATCAAGTACATTTAGATATTTGGTTATTTCTTGTATTTGGAGAAACTCTTGTTTTAGGTTCCTTAATAACTTATGATCTTATCTAATTTGCAAACAATTTGTTCTTGTACTTATTCTTTTTTTTGTTTGATAAAACTTAAGATACTTTCCTTATAAGAGTCAATAAAATCAATTCTTTGAAGATCACTTTTATAAAGAATATGAAAATTGATATATTAACGTATATTATATATAAATTAATATTATGTAAATAAATATTACATATAAGTAAAAATATCATTTATTAATTCTAAATCATTATTTTGATTTAATTAATCCATATTAGATTTTTAAATGATATAAAAGATAACAAATTTACATCAACCTACTTAAACTGTAGATATAAAGCATAGGTTAAATTGTTTTACCTAACAAAATCCGTAATCCTAATTTCATAATCCCCATCTCTATTTTTCTATAATTTTTCTAGCCTTTATGTCTATAATAGGTTATTTTATGGATATAAAGAAATAGAAGATTGCTATATTGATTAATCAAGTACACTTAGACATTTGGTTATTTCTTGTATTTAGAGAAACTCTTGTTTTAGGTTCTTTAATAACTTATGATCTTATCTACTTTGCAAACAATTTGTTCTTGTACTTATTCTTGTTTTTGTTTGATAAAACTTAAGATACTTTCCTTATAAGAGTCAATAAAATCAATTCTTTGAAGATCGCTTTTATAAAGAAGATGAAAATTGATATATTAACGTATATTATATATAAATTAATATTATGTAAATAGATATTACATATAAGTAAAAATATCATTTATTAATTCTAAATCATTATTTTGATTTAATTAATCCATATAAGATTTTTTAAATGAAATAAAAGATAACAAATTTACATCAACCTACTTAAACCGTAGATATAAAGCATAGATTTGAGAGTTATGCTGAGTAATAGCAAGATGAAGAGATTTTCATACTAGATTGCCATTCATTAAATAGAGAAGAATAAACAAAGAATATAAAAATTTGTACATGGCCTACTTATAAATATATAATTAAATTAATCTTTTTATTAAATAATTTTTTGTGTAATATTAGAGTCTTACTTGATTGACATGTCTTAAGTTATAATATTTACAATTATGCTCGATTTATAGTTTATGTTCACTTCCATATAACAATTATTAGAAAAGCCTAAACTTGTAATTTGATCCTTATACTTAGCATTCTTTCTAATTTTCTACTTATAATAAATATTCATGTTTCATTTCATTAATCTAAGAATTGGTTGTGATTTGGTGTGTCACTAAAAAATATTGCCATTGATAAAGACTAGTCGAATATTTTTTAACAAATTATAACAATATAATTAGAAGTAATATCATTTATTTGAACACAAAATAAAATTATTTTTAAATGAAGAGATTAAAATATAAACTTTAACATTACAGGGTAAAGAGAACAAACTGGAGCTTACTTAAATATATATTATCCATATTTAAAGCTCAAATATATATTATTCATATTTAAACAAAAATTTATGAATGAAGTTTTCTCACACCAAAAATAAGTACAAGAACACAAAAACAAATTATTTTTGAAAAAAAACAATGGATATCAAACAATATGCATTTTGTCAAATACTTGGTATGCATTAACCTCTTCATCCCTAATTCAAGACAAATTACCAATCTTTTTCTATTATTCTCCAATAAATACATAGCTCATCATTAACAATTAATAATTAACAATCAAAACCAAACACAAACTCCATATGAACCAAAAAAATCATCCACGGATTGTTATTCATCGGAGAAAGGAGAGTAAGGAGAAGAGGGCAATACCTTCGGTTAAGACCATCGGAGAAGACAACGCCGGCGACGCAGGACCTCCACGACGATAGCACAGCTCCAGACGACGACAATGGAAGCAGACGGAGGCGGCAGATAGACGGAGGAGGAGAAGACGACGCAGGCACGGGCGCGCACAGGGAGGGGGGTTCGGGTGGTTTAGAAAGTAACCAAAACGACATCATTTTAGTTTTTAAAAAAAAAAACAAATGACACCATTTTGGTTATATTTTAAACGTTTATAACTTAATATAAACTACATCGTTTGGATTTAAACCAAATGACGTCGTTTAGATTTAAACCAATCGATGTCGTTTTGGTTATGTTTTAAATGTTTATAACTTAACGTAAACGACGTCAATTGGATTTAAACCAAATGACGTCGTTTTGGTTATGTTTTATACGTTTACAAAAATAGGAAAATCGACGTTGTTTCATTTAAATCCAAACGGCGTTGTTTTCTTCAACAAGCGAAGAGGTTCTTAAGTTAACCAAAACGGCGTCGTTTCGAGATAACCAAACGACGTCATTTTCGTTGAGTTAGAACACGACAAATTACAACGACATTTACCGATAGATTTTATACCGCTGCTAAAGTTTATTTTCCAACCAACATTGTCGACGCATATCATTTTTTCATCGGTAATTATCAACGAAAAATTTTCGGCCACTAAACTTCCACAGCTATCATGTTCTTTTCTTATAGTGACCAATACAAGAAAGCATCGAACGACAATCTCAAAATTTTGAAACTGTTGATGAGAGTTTGGCATATCAGGATACAGTGGGTGATAGAAACCATCGTAGAAGGATATTCAGCTTAGATTTATTTACAAACACATGTTATTCGCAATCTTCCACATCCTCTACAGCTAGATCTTCACACCAAATAAAAGAGTCGTTTAGCTTGAGAACACAGTAGAGAAGTTGATGGAGTGCATAACCTAACTCCATAATGAGGTGGACGAATAGAAGGGGAGGGACAGGACCTCATTACAGCAGTCAGAACATCCACCTTCACTACCTACATAGCTTTTAGATAAGTGAATGTATTTGATAGTCTGCACCTCTTAAGTTTTTACATGAATTCTTAATTTACAGTTATTTTCAAGATACATATTCATGTACATTATAATATTTTATTATATTGCCAATGAGAATGATGTTTACTTTATATTTATCAGTTAATATTATATTATTTACATAAATTAAATATACAAAAACATCAAAACATTATAAACAGAAAACTCAGGTAGAAAGTAAGAAATGATAGTTAAAATTTATCATAGCTATATTTCCCGACAAAATTACAATATTTCATCGGTAAAAATTTTGCGATGGATAATGCTTTTCGTCGGTAAATTTAGCGACGGGCATATAATTTATCATTGATAAATTTACCAACAGAATATTGTAACTCCGTCGCTAAATTTACTGACAGATATATAACATTTCGTCGTTAAATTTACCGACAGATTCTTATTTCCGTTGCTAAAATTTAGCTACAACTGTTTTTCCGACAACTCTTTCTATCGATAATTTTCATTTCTAAATTTATTTTCTGACAGAAAATCTTTATTCTTTATCGATCATTTGCCTCGCTAAAGCCTATTTTTCTTGCAGTGTTTCAAGGATTACTTGTCGATGATATAGACAAGCAATCACGGGCAATTAATACTTAATGATTAATCATACAAATATGATATAGACGAGTAATCAAGAGTTACGAATACTTAATGATTAAACAGTGTATGAATGAAAAACCAAGGGAAGTGAAAGAAGATATAATAGCTAAGGTCAGAAGGCGATGCATTGGAATCAGCAGCCGGCAGGTTTGTCGTTTTCACCCGAACATATGTGTTTGTCTCGACCCCTAAATTACAGAAAAACATGATTAGCCAGCGTTGAAAATGCCATGAATGTATCGTCTCATAGCTTTCTTTTTGTCAACTTTCAATAACTAATTTTATCTTGGCAACAAACGCCCGCCTACTCCAAGTGTCGTCTGCATCGCTCTTTCCTCCAGGAAGGAACTTGATAAGAAGTTTTAAGTTTTCACACCACTTGAAAGCCATATGTCTCCTGGACGTTTCCAGTTATCATGGGAAGTGGAAGACACCCTTTCCTTCTCCTTCACTTTTATGACCATATTTACTCGTCAAACTGTCTATGGTTGGCCTTTTCCAGTGAAGCCTTATTCTGCAAGCCGGCTTAGATTCTTTTTCTTCTTAGAACTGAAACACTTATTCTAACGTCGCAGTTTCTCGTCTTCAGAATGTTCGATGTTCTAATATTTTCTCCTTATATTCAAAGCAGTTTCTGTCACGAAATTTCAGATTCCAGTGATGTAAGTTTGACTATTTGAGATCCTTCTTAGGAGATAGAGAACAGGAGAGAATCCATTGTTTCGCAGATTGAATGTTTCACGTTAGATTCTTCTGTAATCTTTGTAAATTGTATTAGATAGAGAGGCAAGATCATTTTAATACATTCCACCCTATCCTTAAATCAGAATGTCCTGAACGGAACCAACTTACATGGCTAAGCCTGTCCTGAATTTCTTCATGTCAACAAAGCTGAAGTGTATTACACTTCTCTTGTACATCGCTTCTGTGTTTGTTTTCTGTATATTACCGGATTTTGTATCTTCCCAATTGGTTGACACAAGTTGTATCCTTGATATTCAACTCTCATCATCTGCAAATAGCTCAAATTATGGTGGAGGCAACTGGGGTGGCTTTATTGAGAGCGGTCAGTGTGAAGATGTTTTTGATGAATACTTGTACGCATTGGGAAAGAGGGCCAAGCAGACTAGCATAGTATTCTTGAATTCGACAGAACAAAAGAATTGCTTGCTTTCATTGGAAACTGCTAAGAATGATGTTTTGAACTGTGGCATTCAGAAGCTAACAAGTGGAGATGATGCCTGCTCCAGCTATACCACAATGGATGTTTCTAATAAACTAGGAGGTCAATTGAAGAATTTAGGTACAGCTTGTAGCCTTACAGAGTCCAAGGGCATTTCTGATCAGGGTTGCAAGTCATGTTTGAGGACATGGGAGGAGATCGGCACATCATCAGACAAGGAGTTGAACTCAAGCTATGAAGCTGGTATCTGCAGGTTCGCAGCTTTGGTAACATTGACAAGCAGTCTAATTGACGATAGAGAAAGGCTACAGAAAATTTACAAATGCCTGGCCAAACAGAATCTTAACGAAGGTAATGTAGTTTCGAATGCTACAAACATCAACACGTTTTCTTCGTTACCAATTCTACTATATTTGTCTGTTCTTTCTTGTTCTTCTCTTTGATTTACCAGGTTGATCCATACAATTCAGCCAGAAACGCCGATGGTACTAACTCTGGTTAATGTATTTATTTCTTTCCCAGCAATGGAGCTCTCAGACAAAGCTAGCAATGGTATTAGCAGGAGTAAAGGTGAACTTACCAACAAGAATCACGATTTCTGTTGAACTTTTAATGCCTGACTACTTCCACTCTCAGATATAACTCCTGTACTCGTTGGCAAAAAGAATAAAGATATGTTCACATTCTTTATCTGATCAACTTTCTTGATGGCAGCAGGAATGGTTTTCATAGTCATTGGTGTAGTTGGAATTCTGGCAATGGTCTTCATCGTATTTTTGCTATTGTTTTACAAAAGATGGATGCACAAAGGTCGGTCAGTGAGGAGAAAAGGTACTTTCTGATGACCAGTTAATCCTAATTACAAGGATATGTAAGATGACAGCTTTTAATTGTTCTTGTTGCTTTATTTGACAGCACCATTTGCTTCAAAGTACTCGGACGTCAGATTTCTCAAATTTTCACTTCAGGAAATTTACTCGGCCACAAACAGATTAAATTCTTCAAATTACGTAGGCCAAGGCGTGGCCGGTAAGGATTCTGCATGAAGAAGTCTACTTTGATTGGTTAACCTGAAAGAGAAACAAGATTGCACAGATATATCTTCTTTTGTCATTCTTTTGCAGGAAAGGTTTACAAAGGTATACTATCAAATGGGGAGCATGTTGCAGTTAAGCACATAATCGACGATGGACATTTAGAAACGTTCTTCAGGGAAGTTACAAGTCTATCTCAAGTTAGGCATCCAAATCTTGTAGATTTGATTGGATTTTGTAGTCTGAAAGAAGAATGTTACCTGGTTTATGAGCTATGCCACAATGGCAATCTATCAGAGTGGCTATACGGTAGCCTTCTTTTCTTCCATTCTTAAACATTTCCTTTGCCAGTTTCATTACATGGAAAGCCGGTTAATAATGTGAATGAACAACACAACAGGGAAGAAGGGGGTTCTTTCTTGGATCCAAAGACTTGAAATTGCAGTTGATTGTGCCAGAGGTCTCTGGTTTCTCCACAACTACCCAGAAGGTTGTATTGTTCACCGTGACATTAAGGTAGAGGGTGTACCTGAGACATAAATATATCTACAATAGGATATCTCTGATCTGCTTTTGCATTGACAGCCCACCAACATTCTCTTAACTGCTGAATTTCATGCAAAGCTCTCAGACTTTGGGTTATCAAAAGTAATGGATGTGGGTCAGTCTTTTGTAAGCTCAGAAGTGAGAGGTACATTTGGTTATGTTGATCCCGAATATCAAAGAAACCGCCACGTAAATGCTAAAGGGGACGTTTACAGTTTTGGTATTGTGCTACTGCAATTGCTCTCAGGACAGAAGGTTTTCAATCTGAACAGCAACGGTCCAACACAGCTACGTAAGCTGGTAAGAATCAAATGAACAATCAATAATCAGTCTCTGCACTAGGCTTGTCCCTGATACATTTCTCCATTTCGCAGGCAAAATTTCTCGCAAGAGTTGGTAATATGATAGAATTTGCAGATCCTAAACTTAACGGGGAGTACTCGGTGGAAGCTTTTGACCAGCTACTTAAGCTAGCCTTGTCATGTACAGGGCCTAAATCAGAAAGGCCATCGATGGAGCAAGTGGCACTGAAATTAGAGAACGCTCTCGACATGTCAATTCAAGTTGATAATTCCTTTACTTGTGATCAAGCATCAATCTCGGATTACTCTGAAACAAGCAGTATTGTAAGTGTAAGATAAAAGATTGTTTGTTTTAGTTGCAAATCACGGAGAGGAGGGTCCCTTACGAGTTATGCCATGTCCACATTGTTAACAACTCCTTACGCAAACCAATGCGTCACCTTCTACGTTTTTTTTTCCAAATTTTATGATACCATTATTCTGTTATTCGCGCTGAAACGTAGTTTTATAATTCATATATCGCACAGGCAAGGCTGCAACAGCAACATCCCTCGGTAATCTCCACAACTACTTTCTTTGTTGTTTTCCTTTGTTTTTTTGTTACACTTTATTCGTTCTGCTTAAATTTCTATTTTCTTCCTTGCAAGTTGTTTGGATGTTTTGTAAGTTGTTCTGTTCAAATTGCTAGAACAGGACAGGATGGACAGGAAATTCGTTTTTTTGGTTGCTCATGAGATGTTTTAGGAGGGTTCCAATTATGAGAAGGCACTTTTAAACCATCTACTCTTAGACTAACTTCCGCTCAAATCGAGTAGGTCCCTTGCGGGAGACAAAACTCTGACTCTAAATTTTAAACGGCTGCATACATAAGGACGATTTAAACATAAGACCTCATTTAAATTAGGAGAACTCTTTATCAACTCACCTGCACCTTAAGATTCGGATGGACAGAAAATTCTACGTTAACACTACTGTACCCGTACCAGATTTTTTAATGTGCTCTACCTCTACGTCAACGTCAGTCCTGCTTTTATTGGAGATTGTCATGTCTCAACGTCTCAGATCCAGCTGCGACGCTTCTGGCAAATCAAATCATTTCATTACGTTTTTAATGAGGAAAAGCAATCCACCAATCTAATCACGACCAAACCTGGCCTTTAATCATAGAATAGACAGATCAAATCAAAATTTCTTTGTTTTTTTTTGTTATTTTGTTAATTTTATTTAATTTTTAAAAAAATTTAAAATGAATAACTGTTTTAGAGAAAGCTTGTACCAACTGCTAAAAATTACAAGGAAAAGCATTTGTATATTGATGAATCTATTCGGATTTTCGTAAAGTAAGAAGTCTTGTGCACTAGATATGTTGATTTGATTTAAGATAATTTTTACATATTTTAAGTAAAATAATTTACTTTTTTAAAAAGTATTTTAAAAATTTTGTAATATCATAAAATTCTTTTTAAGTAATTTACATAAATAAAAAAATTAAAATTAATAAAACCACAAAAAAGGGTAATGAACTGCCAAATGTAGTTATATTAGAGTTGATGGTTATTGTCATAAACATTAATCTATATATCATAAGACGCAAGAGTTGTGAATTATCATGCTTAATGTCATTAAATTTTGGCCATCGCTCAACGAGAATTTTCATATGGTCATTTTAGGAAAAGGGTTCACATCAAAGATGAACAGGCGACAGCTACTTAAGAATCGATAATAAACCTGTCCAGAAAGAAACCTGTGAAATGAAAGTCTGAAAACGAGTCGAATAAATGCCAGAATAGACGCTCTCGTATCGCATGCAAGAAGATCGTGGAGGAGCCATATTCCCATGTCAACTGGAAAGAAAAGGACATGAAATAAACGAATTCATCACGCTTGTGCAAAAGACCCTGGAATAGTTAAATCTTTCCATATCAGCCTCTCCAATCCCATCAAGAGACCAATAAAATGTTCAACTTCAAGATCTACCGTGGACCACAACTAAAAGGAAGTGGCAAAGTTCAAAATCCAAATGTCCTCTATGGAAGAAAGAAACTCTGTCACTGTCAATTTCACGGTCCTAACTTTTAAACAGACCCACGAGCTCTGCGACAAACCTGTGGAGCCACCCCCACATGAACTTGATTTCGTTGTTATTAAGATCCGGAGCAGTAACTAAGGAAGAGGCATCCAGCTGGTGAACAACTAAGCAGAAGATTCTGACTGTGCTCCACTATAAGTACCCGTCAAAAATCTGCATATTTTATATACCTTTTTTGAGTATCCTCCTTCCCCAATCTAGTGAAGACAGAAATGGCATTTTCCCAAGAAAACATAGTATTGGGTGTCTTGTTGCTCTACATGAGCTTAGGGGTTTACTCACATAACAAATACTACACACCTCCTAACGTTGCACGCTTAACCGATCTGTTTACTCATGTATCCTTCAGTGAAGGGTTCTCTACGTCTTATGGAGAATCAAATGTTAAGATACTGAGTAATGGATCTTTGGCCACTCTTGCTCTCGACAAAAAATCAGGTACGTTATTAATCGGTTTACGTGAAAAAAACCAGCTTCAAAATTACTAAGTTTCATGATTCTCATGTCTGCTTTGCAGGCTCTGGACTGGCCTCTCGGAGCAAGTATTACTATGGATTCTTTAGTGCTGCAATAAAGCTACCTGTTGGTTTAACCTCTGGAGTCGTAGTAGCCTTTTATGTAAGCTCTTCTTCTGCATTTAAATGTTTTTTGCACGCTCAAAATTAGCAATCTTCATTTGTCCATATATGATCTTTTCTGTTTGATATTATCAAGCTAAGTTTACAAAGAGAAGCTGAAATCTTTGCGCTTTCGATATTAAAAGAACCTGCAAGGAGTTTAAACCAATAATTTGATGTGCCCAAATAGAGTTATTCAATAATTGTGTATAGGACAAGCTATTACAATGTCTGAAAGTGGGAAAGTTCAGTTGTCTAATGCAGATACTTACCCGCACAACCATGATGAGATTGACATTGAACTTCTTGGCCATGACAAGAGAAATGACTGGGCCTTTCAGACCAATGTGTACATAAATGGAAGTGTTCGCACAGGCAGAGAAGAAAAATTCTATCTCTGGTTTGATCCAACAGCAGCACACCACCATTACAGCATCATCTGGAACAGCCATCATATTGTGTAAGAAGGCCTGTACTCAATCTCAATTTCTTGATAATTTTAAACCAGCCTGCTTAAGTTTTTGACAATTTTCTGAATGAACAAATGCAGTTTTTTTGTGGATAATATACCAGTAAGAGAATTTGTCCACAACAGTGCCTTCCCTTTTCTCTACCCATCAAAGCCAATGACCGTACACACAACTATATGGGATGGCTCAGAATGGGCAACACATGGAGGAAAATACCCTGTAAATTACAAGTATGCACCATTTGTGGTTTCACTTGCAGAAATGGAAATGACTGGCTGCATATCAAGTCCAACTGCAACTGGTACCTCATGTTCTAAGGCTGGCGCTTCTAGCTTGGACCCTGTTGGAGGACAGGAATTCGCCACTCTATCAAGAGAACAGAGTGTGGCTATGGATTGGGCTAGAAGGAAGCTCATGTTCTACTCTTATTGCAGTGACAAAGCAAGGTTCAAAGTCCTGCCACCTGAGTGCAAGTAAATAATGTATCACAGAAACCATTATTATTATTTTTGTACCAATTGAAACATTTTATTTACTAAGTCTGGTGGGTTGGCTCCTCGACTTAAATAGCCTGGGACAAAGGATGATGGGGAGAGTTAGGTACATGTGGAGGGAGGTACAAACTAATTGTAATTAGTGGCGGAGACAGTATAATAAAATTAGACAGGTATGATCAAAGACACACAAACATGAACTGTCGCGGACAACGTACCCTGCAGTTGCACTCCAGCCATGAAATTGGGCCACAGTGGCGACAAAGAACTATAGCTGCAACTTGTTATTGTTATTTAATGACAATCTCATCCAACCGACGCCACTACCTCCTTAATTGCTCAACTAAAAATTTATTAGCATTGAGTTTAGTTCCACATCAGGTGAGACCACGTAACCATAATCTTATGCTATGTTTGGTTGAATATAAGTTTTTTAATGGAATGAAATGAAGTGATTTATAATGGAATGGAATGTGTTAAGATATATAGTATATATTTTTTATTTAGTTTTAATATCTTATTTATTAATTGGACATATAAGATATTAATTAGATAATGACTTGAATTTAAAAGGTTATTATTGATAATCTTTTAGTTATGATAGAGTCATACCCTTAATTAATGTAAATCTTGACAAGAAGTACAATGAATTACGTGGATGATGAAGAGTGGAACAATTTCTGTGTGGTGGAAAAGTTCTTTTTGGTATGAATTTTGTGTCTTTGCCATGAGTGTTTTTAGGGTGTTAATCAACGATAATCTTTAGTGCTTTTTGTGGTGGTAGAGCTAATTTGTTTGTCTCTTAAGTCTATAGTTTATGTCTACTACCGAAAACGTTTGTGTGAACTAGGTTTCTATTGGGTTTCTTGCGTAACCCAAGGTTGTTTGTGTGAGAGCTGCACTTTATCGTGAGTTACTGTTGTTCGTTGCAAAAAGAAAAGATCATCTCGAGTGGATGTTGTGTTTTTGTCTTTAGGCTATTATTGTTGATTTTTTTCTAGTTGCTTTGGACATTGCTTTTCAATTCTTCAATGTCAATCTTCTATTGTATTTGTTGGCAGCCCTTGATGATTTATGGTTGAAAGTAACGCAAAAAAATCCCAATAGCTAACTACAACAATTTAATTAGTGAACAACTTTCAGATCAGTCTTGGAAGGAGTTGAATTTATCGGAAAGATGTTTCTCTCTATCTCAAGTATTTTCGTTTTTGTTTCTAGTTATTTTATTCACTTGAGTTGTTCATTTAATTATCTTTATTATTAAACAGGGTGTGTAAATCATCTATTGAGGTTAGTACGAGACGATCATACTATTAGGTGCTAAATTCTTTTACGAGAAGTGAGGTTGAGAGATAGTGTCAATGGTTAGGTAGTGTCGGCTCAGTAAAGCCTTGGGTAAATCTATTGTACTTTGGTAAAAATATTAAGCTAAATGAGGGCCCCATAAACGTAGACAAGGTGTGTCGAACTGCATTACTAAATTTCTGGTGTTGGTCTGTTTAATTTCGTATTTATTTTTCTATTTTCATTTGGTGCAAAAAAATTTGTTGATACAGTTACTTTATATCTAGTAATCGACAGATACAATTACAAGTAACTGCAGTAGAACCTTATATGTAACTGCGGTCAAATTGAAGAGTTTGCAAAACTACTACCCTTTACAGTTTTTTAATTGGTATCAGAGCAAGGTCATCGATTCAAAACTTGGTAGCAAGTTGGTGTGGATCTAAGTTTCGCAATTATATCCATAAGAGAAGGAGTATCAATTATCATGTCACCGTTGTTGGACGGTTCCAATTTTCCTGCATGAAAATCACATATAAGAGTCTTTATTTAGACACAAGGAATAAAAGCATGGAACTCGGTGTTACATGGTTAGACACATCCGATAATTACTGACGATAAGGGAGAGACAATTTTAAAAGATCTATCTGAATGGATAAGAGCTGAAGAAGAAAGAGCACTTGGAAACTCACAAGCATTGCTTGAAATTTTCAATACTGTTGATGAAGGACGTTTCTCAATGATATCAGCCTATGAATAGGCTAAAGAAGCATGAGATACTTTGCAAACTATTCATGAAGGGTCAAAATATGTGAACCTACTACTTATCAGTACGGTTGTCATCTTGACGTGCTTATAATTCTTCCGCTGAACCTACTACTAATTTTTATGTTTCTATATTTGTTGAGATTAATTGTGTTGAAGGCATTCTTCGTTTTAACAATGTTTTGTCCCAGGGGGAGACATCAGATTATTTATGATGAATGTTCCATTCAGGGGGAGATTTCAAGGTATATACGTGACTAGTCGTGGAGATAAATAGAATATTGAAAATTTATTTATTAATTTGGTTGTGTGAAAAACTTTAAAAGAAAATATTAATAAAAATTACAAAAGATTTTTAAATATACCCCTTAAAAATCTATAATCTGTAATGGTGCATCATGTCAAAGTGAGAGATTCACAACAAGGTACATTACATGGAGTTACATAGGTCAAGAGATCACCTCTCACAAGTAGACTCAATCCCAGCCTTAGGCAGGACCTGCCTAGGGTTTCACCCCATTAGGGACCCATTTGATGTTTCTCTTATTAACTTTTTTCACTGTTTTAAAGACTTCCCAAATCTATAACAGTACACGTATATCAAAACACACACCCGTTAGGGGCCACAAATCATTCTTATCTTCTAGTATCCTCGACACCTAACTCCCAATTTCACATCATTCCAACATTCATTCTTTTAATCGTTGGAAGCTATTAAATGCTATTTAATGGTGTTAAGTCAAGAAGAATTCAATTCTTTTATTGATTTTGATAAAAGTCAAATAATAATAATAATAATTTAATTTTTGTAATTTTAATTTTTATTATACTTTATTGTAAGTATCGTAATAATTGTTGGATTTGTGTTCTTGTAGAGTTTCAATTGTGTATAATTGGTTCATATTACGTTGCCTAAAAAGTATTTATCTAGAAGTGAAAAAAGAAAAAAAAAAGAAAAGCAAGTAGAACAGTTAATAGAATCCCAAAAAGAAGCAATCAATAAATTTATTAAAAGAGTATGCTTCTCTAATAAGAATATTGAGGAATTATGTGAAGGTAGTTTTGAATAACATTAAAAAAACTAAAGTAATGAGATTCATATTCATGAGGATATTAGAAATTTGAGTGAGTATGATAATGTACTAAATGCATCTACCTTAGAAAATTTAAGGGTAGATGAGAACTAATCTCTACATTGGATATTTATGATCCTAAAAATTGGGATAATCTTGATAATAAAGTAAGGGACGTTTTAGTTAAAAAAAGAGCCATTAAAAGAATTGAATCTTATGTTTCCTTTAGACAATACCTCTCGTCATTTTTTATATTCTTATTATTATAGAAATTTGAGTAATGGAGAGATTAGCGATAGAAATGGTTGGTTTATTTTAAGCATGTAGATAAAGTATATTGTTTTTGTTGTAAATTGTTCAAATCTACTAACAAACAAAGTGAATTAACAAATGGCGGATTTAGAGATTGGAAGCATCTTAGTGAGAGACTCAAAAAACATGAGAATTGCATTGAGCATTCTATTGCTTATCGAATTCTATTAACTATACCTGTGACTGTAGCATCAACTGAGAGAAGTTTTTCAAAGTTAAAATTATTAAAAACTTACTTAAGATCACCAATATCACAAGAAAGGTTGAATGGTTTAGCTATGTTATGTATTGTGAAGGATATGTTGGACAATATTGATCTTGATAATATTATTAATGATTTTGCATCTAGAAATGTACGGAGAAATTTTTTTCATAAATCATGATCTTGATAATATTATTAGGGTCTTTTTTTTTTAATTTCACCCGGAGCCTATAAAACTATAAGAACGGCCCTGATTGTGACTGACTATAGGTCTGTTGAATGTTTGTGTGATATTCCTGTGGGCTAAAAATATACAGTGCACCTGCCTCTTTCCATGAAATTTCTTTGTTGACTGCCTCAAATCAGTCTTAATCTTCTGTTTCACCTCCGTTACCTATGTGTCTCCCTTTTCTGCGTAATAATGGTTAGCTAATTCCAAAGGAAGGAGTGCCCATGCAAATCTGCTCTTCAAAGATACGCAGGAAACTTCATTAATGGTTGAATGGCACTGTGCTATACTATAGTCTTAAATCTTAGTGCGGGTGTTGTATGCATCTCCCCTTGGCGACCTCGAGAAGTTTAGAAATGGGCCTGACACTACATTGGTTGATACCCAACTAAAAAACAATGGCAGAGTAGGCCCATTGGTATGCATTTTTGAAAATTTTAATTTAAAATGTTAATTATTAGCTAAATCAATATTATATATATATCACCACTAACTAAAGCAATTCTGTAATTATGATTAGTTCTGACTAATCCGTAGTTAAATAACTTTTAGGTTCTGTTTCTAAATTTAATGCCTTTTTTTATAAGCTTTCGGTAAGTCAAGTACTTTTATCCGATACAAAAGTCATTTTAAAAAAATAAGTGTTTGGTTTTAAAAGAAAAAAGTAAGTAATAGATATGATTTTTTTGGCAGCCAAAATACAGCTTTTTAAAAAATCAAATTTGAAGCTTTTAAAAGAAATATTTTTATGGTAAATTTTTCAGATAAATTAATGAACCTATTTTTGAGTCTCTTTTGTTCTTATATTTTACACATAATTCCCACAATATCTACAAACTCATCTTCAAGTTTTTTTTTTTGAAAATTATATAATATTATTTGAACTTTTTATATGTTTTAATATATATTTTTTATATTAGTTTTATTTATGTTATAATCCATATAAAAAATTTAGTTAGATATATTTTTATTTATATTTTATATAGTTTAAAATTATATAATAATTAATATATTATGCTTTCTATATTGTTTAATATATGTTAAATAATATTTAAATACATAAATATTTTTTATTACAAAATAAAATATACAAAATTAAAAATATTTTTATTTTTATGTTACCAAACAATCTACTGTATAAATTTCTTTCAAAAAATTTTTTTTTTAATTGACAGTTAAACAGTCAATTAACTTTTTAGAAAAGTCCTCGTAAGAAAAGCTATCAAAAAAATGGAAATTATTTGGTTTGATAAAATAGATTCAATAATCTTTAATTAAATTATTTTATTGGATAAATTCTTAATTTAATGAGAAAATTAAGTCAAATTAATGCAAAAGGGCAAGGAAATAAAATCTAAAAATAAATTGAAAATTTCTATAAAATGGCTGTCAATGTTCATTATTTTCCTACTGCCCCAAACAGCGGAAAGAAAAGGTAAGAAAAATTAAGTTAAAACCCAAAAGTCATTTGGACTTGATTGGTTCGCAGTCGAGAAGACAACGCGATCTCTCTCACACTTTGTTTCCGCCATGAGTCTCTTTGGTCTGGGCAGGTCGTTCCTTGTTCTCTTCTTGTTTTCAGATCTCTGTTATTCTGATCTATTCACTCTTTGCATCAACTGTTATCATTTGCACTTGGGATGGATTTGAATTTTGATTATACTCCTTTTATTAGTGTGCCTTTGTGTTTGAAACCTTTGATCTGATTTTGTTTAACTTGGCTAATTGAGCAAATTTATGCATACAATAGTGAGTTGATCAGTCTTTTTAAGCATGCATGCTACTTTGGATTGCGTATCTATGCATATACATGTATAGATTCTGATGAGTCACTAACTTCGTCTAGCTAATTAGGAAAATAAAAAGAGAAGTAAAGTAGGGCTTGTATCTCAACACGTGCGTTCATATACACGAGCATATATATATAGATAGATGAACACACTATCTACATGTTAATGAGTCACTAATTTCCTTACATTCAATTGCCAAAAAAGGATTTGGAAAGAAAAAGAAAAATTACATTGACTGCCTAAAAGGATTTAGGGAAAAAGGTAAAGTATTAACTATGTGAGCTGGGGGCATGCATATTGCTGCATAATTTAATAGTTTCTGTGTCTGTCATGTATGCATGTTGAATTTTCCATGTCCGTAGCTCGTATAGTATATCAGCAAGGTGGCAGCATGAAAACGGTGTGAAAATCTGTGAAGTCCCTGACATTTCTGAATAGCATGATTATTTTAGGCTTTTTCGGGTTTATGCTTGTTTCTTCTCCAGTTATATTGTATAGGTTATTCTAAACTGACTTGTGGTAACATGGTGGTTATTAGATGTAATGAATGGTGTAGCATGTTGTCAAAATGTTTGTACTATTACCTGCAAAATCCTCGTGTAAATGACTTTACTTAAGATGGAAAATATGTGGATTTCAGATCGCAAAAGTTGCTTAATGGAGGCATAGCGTCTGTCCATATGGCAAGTTATTGTGCCAGACTGCTAAAGTCTAAAAACCTGCATTTAAGTGTCTAATTTGATTAAAAAAGCTTTTCATATATGCTTTAAACTCAAAGTTACAAAAGTCAAGTAATTTATGATGAAAATAATGAATCAATGCAATTAGCAAGTATCCATAAACCAATAGGTTTTTATTGTTAGAACCTATCAATTGGTGTTGGAAATCAAATATCAGTGTATATGCTGGTGGAAGCAGAGTCAATACGATGCTTTTAAAACTGTACCATTTCTGTTTGCACGATTTTTTGGTTTTCTGTTTCCATAGAACTTGAGTAGATATTTGATCTTAAGTTTCATAGAATGCAGGCTTTCAGACTCCATCTTTCTTTCTGTTTCTCCTGCAAACATTCTTCTTATGCATTGAAGTTGGTTCATCCCTGTGTCTAGTTGTGTAGGGTCCATTTTTTAATCCTTAGATAATTTTTTTAATTGTGTATAAGGTTGGACAATGTTGTAGTTTATATATATATTTTTAGTACATAATCAATTTGTAATCCTGATATGTTTTCTTTATACAGAAATCAGAGGACATTCCGACCCAAAAAGAGTGCCCCATCGGGGAGTAAGGTCAGTTTTCATTCTTGAGTAATAATCTAAAAATCCAAGCTTTGGCAGTCAAATGTTGTAATAAATTGGCCCATGCCTACTGAAGTTTTGAATGATATTGTCTTTTAATACATTCCACATTTGTGTCTGTTGTCGTTATCATTATTACTGCAAAAATGTCGATGTGTCTTATGACTAGAGCATGCAGGTGCGGTGAAAGACAACATGAGTGCACTTTGATGGTATATCATGATTAATGGATTTTGTCTGTGTTTGTCCATTTGCACGGGTTCTGGAATTTTAGAAGATAGTGACATATAAAATATGTTTGCTTATCAATTAGTGTGAGTTAGGTGTTTTGGCAGGTAAATCTCGTATACATTCTCGTGCATGTTAGATTTGAGATTAAGACATGAACACAAAATCTGAAATTAATTAAATAGGCAGTGCAGATGATGATTGACAATTAGTAATAAATGGTATTATAATGGTTTAGTGATATCAAAAGAATTACGGGGATTGGAGACTATAAAAGGTTGATGTAAATTCATAGTAAAGAAATTAAATGATTTGGTTTATATGGACTCTAGCTTACATAACTATATTTAGGAAAAATGCCAATTAATATCATGAGGAATTGGATAAGTGTAGCATTGTTTAGTTAACGACAGTTTGGGAAATGAAGGTTTCTTTGTAGCACAAGTGATAAACATGATTTAGAATTGTGGGGTCCATATGTATATTTTGTAAATATCATGAATGGGTTCTGACAAAACAGGTTAAACAATATGGTTTATTCTAATTGCTGCCATTACCATACAAGCATGTGATATAAGGGAAAAGCACAAAATGGTGGTGGAATGATGTCCCGTGCTTTCTATGATATTAATAGTGGATGGTGGAGAAACTGTTCCTGTTGCCTTTGTGAATTTGTAATTTTCATGATGCAGGGGGCACAACTTAGAAAGCACATTGATGCGACCCTAGGCAGTGGAAACCTTAGGGAAGCAGTGAGACTTCCTCCGGGGGAGGATGTAAATGAGTGGCTTGCTGTCAACAGTAATTGCTTTCTCTCTTTCTCTCTCTCATTGAATGTGTGAGCAATTTTCTGTCATCACTTTTTTAAGTGTGCTTACCTACAAACTTATGTTTTTTTGTTGTCAGTCCACCATGTTTTAGTACTTTGATGCAAGATAATAAAGTCATCCAAGTCTTGTATTATCTAACTCAGCATATGTTTTTCTCTTTAGAAGTTCTATTTACTGCTAATCTCTTCCTAATTCAAATCTAAGTTTTATGGATTTCCCTATTTCAGCTGTGGATTTCTTCAACCAGGTGAATCTTCTGTATGGTACCTTGACAGAATTCTGCACACCTGAGAACTGTCCTACAATGACTGCAGGCCCCAAGTATGGCTAGAAAATAGACAACATTTATAATTCTTTGTGGCTAGCTTGCATAATAGAGAGTTAAGTACAAAGGCCTTGTTGGTACCTAGTTCTTTTTGCCCGTTTAATTAACATATTCTTAAATTGATTAGCTCCTTTTAGAAACTTGCAGTTACTACAGCCAATTTGAATAGTAACACCAAAAACATCAAGTACTTTATAGGTTTGATATTTTCAAAAGTTTGTTTACCAGTTCCAGGCTTGTATTAGTGGCCTAAAGATGTAGAAAAGTGGTATGAACCCACTACTCGCTTCCAGTATAAGTGTTGAGGGAAATTATATTCATATAATTCTCCATATGTTTTAGCAAGTCTGAATAGCTGAAGACAAGCATTTTGAAACTTTTGTAACTTTATAATTAACCAGAGAACATCATTATCCTTGCTATTTATTTCCCAGATACCAGTTTCAGGCAGGTTTGCCATTGAATTGAGTGAAGGAAGCAACTTTTAGGCATATGAATGACAAACTTGTGCCCTATAGTTTCAAAAACATTTTATATTTGGGTGTATTGTCTCCTAATCTCAAGGTTGATATTTGGCTAACTTTGTTCTTTCATGTAGGACATTTATAGCCCCTGTTGATAGATAAATGTGTAGAACAAAACATTATAATACAAAATCTTGCATTGCTTTGTTCTGCCAGCTAGTGCAGATGCACATTCATTCACTTTTATAGTTGATTAAAATGCATTATCTGCAGGTTTGGTTATCTGCAAGTTTGATTATTTAATAGCTTGTGATCTGGTACTGTTGGAACTATGCAGGTATGAATATAGGTGGGCAGATGGTGTACAAATTAAGAAACCTATCGAGGTGTCTGCTCCTAAGTATGTTGAATATTTAATGGACTGGATTGAAGCTCAGCTTGATGATGAGTCCATATTTCCTCAAAAACTTGGTAATTAGTCAACTAATATGTACCCTTTTGTACTTCTATCATCCATCTACCTATCTGCTTCTTCTTCGCAACTGTTGGAAAAGCTAATGAAAAGAAGGTAGCTACAATTTTATTATGCAAAGTGGCCCATTTTGGCCTTAGGTTACCTTGTTGGATGTTTTAAGATATATTATATTATTCCTTTTATATTTTGGACCAAGGATTATTATAAAAGAAATGAGAGAGGAAATTGGGAGAATTTTCATTTATGACAACATGAAAAAGTGTGATGGTTATGATGAATAGTCTTTAGTCCATTGCTATACGTAATGACCTTTCGGTACATGTGTGTCAAGCCTATGGTCATAATCAGATATCGTTCACTAATCATTAATCTATATATTAATTTGATTGAATCTTGCAGGTGCTCCATTTCCTCTTAATTTCAAGGATGTTGTGAAAACTATATTCAAACGGCTGTTCCGTGTATATGCCCATATTTATCACTCTCACTTTCAAAAGATTGTAAGCCTCAAAGAGGAAGCCCACTTGAACACCTGCTTCAAGCATTTTATACTGTTCACCTATGTAAGTTGTTTTCTGCAATCTCACTTGTTGATTGTAACCGACATACCTCATAGTCTTGTAAACTCAAAATGTTTACCATTCATGACTAATTCATACGGTTCCAGTGATTTGAGGTAGCTACATTAAGACTTCAGTTGCCTTGAAAGTGGCTGACTTACTTATTTTTCCCTTAATTCATGTTTCTTTTGTTTAAATTCACATATTTTGTTAGGACCGTCATGTGCCTTGTCATGGCTTCCAAGAATATGTCCCATTTTGATTTTTCCTGCATGATTGCCTCGCCCTTAGAATCAGTCCATTGAGGCGACGATTGCCTATAAAGTTAACTATATTAGAGTTTATATGTGCTCTCCAGGTTTTGGGCTTGCACTAACCTTCTTGGGTTGAACGACATAGTTGACAAGTTCTTAGTATTACTCCATCTTTCTAGTTATGCAGCAGTTTTTCATGACCATAAGTGGCTCAATCTGCTTCTTTTGAATTTGAGCCCTGTTCACCCATTTCATTGGAAGAAATGCTTAGCCTTTGGTCTTATTACCTTCTAATTGATTATAGAGTTCATCATAGACAAAATTTCCCTTTGTAATAGTTTCTTATGGATTTATAAATCATCTCAAAGTGTTATGGTTAAAGCTTCTACTACAACTTCATCTCCATCTCATCCATTTCAAGAACTGGTGATTGTCCATGTTTATGCTGGAGGCTTCTGTCCGCTGTATCTCTTAACGATGTCCTTTCTCTTTTTATTTGTTTTCAATGTTGTTTTTACTGATCCCTTTTGGTCCTCACAGTTCCTATCTTATTGTGCAGTGCACCTAAATTAAGTTTGCCAAGAAGCATTTTCTTCTTGTAGAGAAATTTCTGGATTTGGTGATTGATTGTTCCGTTGGGATGTATTGCCTTTTGCAGGAGTTTGCTCTAATAGACAAGAAGGAGCTTGCTCCCCTTCAGGAGCTTATAGATTCCATAATCGTTCCTTACTAGTCTGGGGAAGAATTTATATTGGAGATCGTGTGAAAACTGAATTTCAAGTGCTTCAGATCAGTGTTAGACAGTATAATGTTGCTTTTACTAACTAAGCCTTATGGATGTGCTGTATAATTTAAAGAAAGAACACAGTTTGTAAGGAATGCCCCGTGAGAATGTTTTTGTTTTTAAATATTGTTTAAATTGTAAACATAATTTATAATCATAATTTAAGGTTATTATTTGGGAAAGTACAAAATAAGGTACAAGTAAATTTTATTTTCGTAACAAATTGTTAGAAATAATGAAAATGCGTGAAAGTATTCTAACACTATCGCATTCACCGAGAAGTAACTAAAGTTATGATTAAAATGATAAGTAAAACGGGGAAGATTGAAAAGATATTTCCACAAAATTGTTGCATGAAACTAAAAGTCATACAAAAGCATGCTTACATAATTACAAAGAAAAGTCATTTTACACAAAATGATTTCTAATTTCTAATTTTAAATTTTTATTATTTCAAAATTTTAAAAATATAGCTCTTTATCTTAGAATTTTATTAAAATAGATTTAAGTGATTTATTAAATTTTGTTATGAGTTTAATTTTAAAAAACCTTTTTATATTAGAGTATTATTAAGAAATAACGATGGAGATCACAGGTTGGATTAATCACGTGCTATTGATATGATGATTCGATTTAACTCTTAATCTTGATTGAAACTAATTAAAGTCAATTAAAATAAATAATTTATTGTATAATTCTTAAGTTATTAATTTAATTTGAATTTTACTGCATTTTAAATGAAAGAGTTTTGTGTAAAACTGAAAACTAAAAACAATATTTTTAGAATTTTAAAAATTAAATTTATTTAAACCACATAAAACTCTCTTTTGTCCTTACAATAAATTTATTATTTCTTAAAAGTGAAAAATTAATTTTCAACTAAGAAAAACATTATTATAAAATAATAAAAAATGAGTTAAACATCTCAAGAGGATACAAAAGAATAATAATAAAAAAGTTTAATATATAGAATTTAAAATGTAAAGAATAGGAATTGTGTAATAATGCCTTAATTAATCATTGTAAGTTTGTATATTATAACATAATGCATTCTATTGATACATTATGCATTCATTTAAAGTTTCAACTTTCAAGTGGTAAGTGAACAAATAGCCAAAAATTTCACATCCAGTTCATACTCATAGTCTAGAAGATCAAATGCCTGCTTATACGGCGGGGAAAAGAAGTACCTTATCAAGTAACCTAATTCATCTGTACCAGCAGGTGTAAGCTCCTAATATTAGATTGCCTGTATCTTGAAGTTAGAAAACCATACGCTACCACCACTGCTGTGAGGACTCCAAGGACCAATGAGAAGAGCTGAAAGTTAGCAAGCAGCTCACCCCGAGCCTCAGTGTCTTTTGACCGACATCTGATTTGATCACCCTTCAACCGACAACCATCTGGCATCATGGGGCCATAAAGAGTCAAAGCAGTTTGATAAAACCAGAGACCCTGCAGAGTAATAGCAACACCATTAGACAAATCAACAGGAAAACTGGTTGGGATGAGGGCGCCAGCCACAGTCGATAAAATGCAGAGTCCAATTAGAAGGACGAGAATGAGATGGTAATATCCCTCGAGTCCTTGATGGGTTGTCGAGTGAAAATAAAACAGTAGATACTCTGCACAAAATGCTGATGCTGCTACCAAACAAAGGGCTTCATCTGGCAAAGGTAAAAGCCTGCAAGAAATTAACCCAAAAAAGAAATTTTACACTGTAGTTGAAAAGGAAAAGCTCAGCACATCTACATTAATTATTATTATTATTAGTAATTCAATGTAATGGATGCATCATCAGGACTGATGGCTTTGAATCCAGTGTCCTCTTAAACAATGAATCACAACAAAGTTTGATTGCTGTTTAAATGATTGAGGCAAGCCTTATTTACAGGCAGGCAACAATTGGTAGATCATGCTAAACAATTCAACAGTTTAACAGAGAGTTATACAATCATAGACCTCATCACTACAATGATAAAAAGATGAGTGTCCTATTCAATGATTGCTTGAGATAGAAAATACACAAGGTAGATCCTTCGGTAAATGGAAAAAGAAACAAAATATGCCTGTATCTTCAAGATGGGGACCTCGTCAAGCCCACTGATAACATATACCACAAAGAAAGCATGCTAAGGAAACAGTTTTAAGTCCTATTGCAAGCTTATTGCATACGTCTGTTGCTAGTTCATAGTTCTCTAACTCGTTGGACCAATGATGGTTGACAAATTAAATCCCTTTATGTTTTGATAATAATAAAATATCTAAAATTAGTTAAGAAATTATTTCAGGTGATATTCAATGAAAGAATCGTGCAAATCAAGAGGAACAAGTATTTAATCAAT
>JANSVB020000098.1:1369097-1385093 GCA_025504935.2 Erythroxylum haughtii
GATCACAAAGATGAAATTATCATTGGATATGAATCAGATCAGGAACTTTTTATGGAAAAAGATGAAAAACCTGAAAGTAGTCACACTCAAGAATTAAAACTTAAAGGAAAATTAACTGGAGATAAACGGAAAAAGGAATTTCAACCTAACAATTACTCCTGGATTCCTGAAAACAAAGATGAATTTCTCAATCATCAAGGTTATTATTATAAGGGATCAAAAATTCGAAAATACTCAACATAGTATAAACCTAAAATTACAAAATTAGGCCCAGATAGTATACTAAATTTATATTGTACTACAAATGCCGAAGATCTATTTTATGAGTGGTATGCACGACTACAACTAATAATACAAATAGATTTGGAGATAGAGTTGATAACAAGGATTCTCTTTGGAATTTTGTAGTATACAAAACTTCAGGAAATGTTCAAAACTTTCTAATCGAAAATGCTCAAGCATTACAAAATACTCCTCATTTTATTACTAAAATACAAGATGAAGATATATTTGAAGTAATTGGAGATGAAATCTATAAAGAATGCTTTGGTCAGGATGTAATTTTTCATAAAGCAGATAGAGATAGAGAAAATAGATTGAAAGCTTTAAGACATTTAAATAATATACTCCTTTGTGATATATATTATTTAGATTCTTTTATTTTTGAATTTCAGAAACATTATTATAAATTACCACGAATAGAACAAGAAATGTATATTCAAGTTTTTATTCAAAAACTACCTTATCCATTCAATGTCAAAGTACAACAACAATTTCATGATAAAATAGAAAAACATCAAGTAGCCCATAATTTAGGTGGAGCCATATTAGTAACACGAGATTTATTAATAGAATTTTGTTTAGAATCAAAACTTAAACAAACTTTAAAGCATCAACACTTAAAATTATGTTGTGAACAAAATGCAGATGTACCACAACAGTATGGTTGTGAACGATATATTAGTATCTAATTGAAATATTTGTTTCCATAAGTAATCTAAAGTAATTTGCATAAAAGAGGTGCTAACTTCAAAATAAAATAATAACTTATCAGAAGGAATAATCATTATGTTAAGAAACAGAAATAATAATACGGGATGTAATATAAAAATTAGACATGCATAGACTGATAATTGATAATTAATTGAATATAAGCAATAATTAAAGAAATATGCTAATTGAATAGTCATTTAATGAATGAGTAAATTCATTTCCTGTTGAAGTTCTAGTCGATCTGTTTTAATAGAATTATAAAAATAAAGAGTCTGATCTAATAAGATTCGTGCTTCGTTTAATAATTGAGAGGATTGATATTCTTTAGCTAAATCTATATGTTCCTTGTAGATTTGAATATATTTTAACTGTTCTGTTTCGACTTCTTGATATAATCTTCTTTGTTGTTTGAGCTGGCGAAGATAATCAAAATATGCCATTAATCCATAAGCTTGGAACTTTGAAATACATAATATTGTCTAATCTGATGAAGTTCTCTAATATTGTTGTTAACAAACTCAATCAATTCTGCTGCTTGTTGCATTAACGTAGAAGTTGTTCTTTTTATATCTTGTGCTTCTTGATATAAAGGATTATTATTATTATTACTATAATTATAATAATAATAATTATGTTTATTATTATTATTATTATTATTATTATTATTATTATTATTATTATTATTATTATGTTTAATAATATTATTATTGATATTGATATTAATATTAATATTAATATTATTAATAATAATATTATTACTAGTATTATTTTTGTTAACATTATTAATATTATTTTTATTATTGCCATCATTATTAATATAGTTACTTATTAATAATAATAATAATAATAATAATATTCCGCTTCCCTAGTCCACATGGCGAACTTATCACTATCTTTCTCAGACGTCGCGTTCACATTTCTTACCAACAAAACTATCAGCTATACATGCTTCTTCTTTGCTTCTCTAAATCCATGTTACTTGGTTTTTTTTTTATTTAACATATGGTGTCGACAACAGCATTACCATCACGTTCCAAAATTCCTACATGAGAACAATGCTTATTTTTTAAGGGGAGAGGTTAACGTTAAATCTAACAATATACTAGAAAAAAATTAAGGGCCACTTGTACCAACATTATAACTATCACATTCAAGATGTACATATACTGTAATACTAATTGATAAAGCAAGAGACACATGCGACATAATATGTAATTACTTTTGTATAGTAACCCACGGACTGACTAATAGGAAAACTGGATATGCATAACTTGTTGCAAAAGGTTGAATCCCCAATTCAAAAGATCCCCTACATCTCGACCCGACGAAACAACTGAAAAGATGTAAATCAGGTACTCAGCAAAGGATTTGCATAACTTGATGTTACCGCGGTGCTTATTTTATTTTGATAAGAAAAATTATGTTAAATTATGCAAGAGAAAGTGAGGTGTACTGAGTAGAAAACTTCCGGCCTCTTTCCTAAGATTATTGTCGTCTGTACACTGTACACGGCTCAAATTGTCAGAGATTTCAACTGAGCCGGACCCAATGAAAAGGACGTAAGTCATGTCCATTGTCATGTAGACACATTGTACTAAAAGCCCAAGGCCCTGGTGTCGAGTACTGTAGACCACTTTGTGCACTATAAAAGGCCTTGAGACCCTTCAAGATTTGCACCACCAAAACAACTGCAATCGAATCAACAAAATGTCTCTCAAACACTTGACTTTAGTCTTCTTGTTCCTAATTGGGACAATGATTCTCTCCACTCCCCTATCTTTTGCTGATCTTGATCAAAAGCCTCCTAGAGGTTACCCAGGAAGACCACCACCAGAACACCGAGGAGGCAAACCACCTCATGAACTTGAAGGAGAGAAACCATCAGAACTCGAGGGACACGATCACCCACATGAACCTCCAAAGCATAAAGGAACTAAACCACCACCAAAACATAAGCCTCCTCATGATCGCCACCTTTTGGCAGAGGATTTAGAAGGTTACCATCGACCTCCAGGGGGCAAGAAGCCTAAACCAAAACAGCCTCCTCACGATCGCCACCTTTTGGCAGAGGACTTAGGAGGTTACCATCGACCTCCAAGCAAGAAGCGGCCTCCTCATGATCGCCACCTTTTGGAAGAGGACTTGGAAGGCTACCATGGAACTCCTAAGGGCAAGGGAAGGAAGCCTCCGCCAAAACATGGACCTCCTCATGGCCACCTCTCGTCTGAGGATGTCGATCAATACCCTCATCGACCACCCTATAAGCCTCCACACAAGCCTCCCCACAGGCCTCCGACAGCTAACTGAGTCATCATCCCATATATGACTGGGTTAGTTAAAATGCGTATGATGTACACTTAAAATAAGGGCTATATCTTGATAGTGTTATGCTCTCCCATGTATCTGAGCGTTATCTTGTTGGAAAATAAACGCAAGATGTTATAGACGCGCAGCGGAATGAATTTCCACAGAATGCTTGCGTCTATGCTTGTGTTCGTAGACCTTGTACTTGGTTTGGCTAGTTATAGCTTATGAAAGTAGACGGATGTTCGTTATCCAGAGATTCTTCTGTTTCCGTTTGAGAATTTAAGTTCTGACAAACTCTGGCAGCCGCATGCAAATCCCAATTAGTACGATTAACTCTCATAAGTCATATATAACTGATCTTAGCTGAGGCCAAATATAAAAATAAATCAGTTAGTCATATTTATTATGTTACCTGAAACCAAAACCGAAGCCATGATCAAAGTCTCCTTTTATTAAATAAAATTATTTTATAAAAATAATATTTTGTTATTTATGATGTTAATAATTAGAATATTCACTAATCACTCCCGATAACCAACTTTTTTCTTCTTTTAGTTTATTCAGACATAGTGCCTAAAGTTTGTTGCCAACCACAAATTCTAGTTCCTATCTCCGAACAGCCAGACATTGGGAAAACATATTATCGAATAAAAACAATTTTATGATATTGTGATAATACTAATATTCTCAACGCTTATACTCAAAGTAGAAAACTGAAAGACCGGCTCGTCCTGACTTAAAAGTTATCCGAGCTTAGTGCGGTCTATCATCATTATCTCAAGCAGATAGACTTAACCTTTATTTGTAGGGCAGTTCACGTGGACAACATTTTTTTTATTTTCGTTACCCGAAGAGCTTTGAAGTAGAGATTCATGAGTGTTTACCCAAAGGCTTAAGCATTTTCAGAATAAATCAAGAAACTGGAAAAAAAAAAAAAGAAGATAGATACGTTAAGTGGTACTCTTATAAATTGGAAAATCATATCAAACCGCACAGGTTCAATTCATACCAAACAAGTTTGAAGAATGAAGTGATAGGTTGCCATTTCATTTCAGAAAAGTATTCATCTACTTAACCTGCTAGAAAGAATGTATATAGTGGGAAAAATAAAATGCTTAGAAGCCTCAGGTATATATAAACTTAAAGTTGTAAAATGAATTGTGGTGACATATCATAGCAATTACAATTACAATTACGGCAACAGCTTAGTATTGCAATTTGCTAGCCTCCTTTTTTTACGGTAATACAAACTGATATTCTTTGATCTCAATATAGCATTGGTAAACTACGCCTTGAATAGTGTTTTGCTAAGCTTCTATTACGTAGATGATTAGATAGTGAGAGCCTTGAATACATAATTTGTCGAGATAAGTTGTCCCCCATTAGATCACCATGTTGATATTTTGGGTTGGGAAACAGAGACGCGGAGAAACAGCTTGGCTTTTTCAGTGTGCTATCCTATTTGGCTATTCCTACCAACTAAAGAGTATTACAAGGACGAAAATTGCTCAAATGCTACTATAAAATGTACAAGTGGTTAAATGGCCTTTTTTCTATAGCAAATGTCTACTACCTTTAGAATTCGGTGGAAAAAGCTTGAACTGATGTGGAAAAATAAAAGGAATTAATGATTGAGTGATTGAATGATTGAGTGATCTCTTTAATGACTCTAGGAAATCAATTTGATAAATAATTTCAAAACAAAGAAAAAATTCAATCATTCAAATTGCCGATAAATTTAGGTAAAATTCAAGTTAAATTGACTGAATTAAAATTAAGTATGATCGATTTTTTGTAATTATACATGATGAACTATATATATATTATATCTAATGAGAATAAAAATTTGTAAAAAAATTAATTTTTCGTTTAATTTGTGTTTTAAATTATAATCTTCAACTGTAATTATAGCCGTACTTTTATAATGAATATATATAATTTAGCACAATTATATCTGTAATTTTTATAATTATTGAATATGTTGATAACCCCGTAATATAACCGATAATTTAAAATTTAAAATCTTGGTTCTATTGTTTATTTAAGAATTATTAAATCCGTGTATCAAAAGAGCATATTCGGGTTGCTAGCTGTATTTGTTTCAACCCTGTCAATCTAAAACAAACGAACCCTCTTAGACTTTTTGGCTTTGGACTTGTTGTTTTGTTCCCACCTGAATGGTTGTTGTCAAAATTTTAAACTCAAAGTGGATGGGTCCTACTGCGAAACCAATCTTTTCTCGTCTAGGTTACGGCTGTAAACTCGAGATATTTATCTAGCGGATAGAGTTAAGAATAGATACGTGTTGAAATGGTAATCAGTAATCAGTTAACTTTTCAGCAATTCACGCTGGTAATAATTAATGTTTAGGGGAACTCTTCGGATAGCGTCTAGTGCGAGAAAAAGAGTTATAGAATAAGTTTATAAGGATTTTTTCAGATTTTAATTAATTAATAAATTAGTGAAACCTTATCGTAAGAATAATTTTTTATACTGGTAAATTTTCTAACTATTAAGAAGTGTTTTTTAAAATCATATTTAAAAATTAAATATTCTTGAAAAAATTTTAGAAAATTTTAAAATAATTTTAAAAAGTTTTGCTCGTATATAATCTCAAGAACCTTGAGAAGAATTTCAGAGAATTTTTTCAATCTGCAACTTAGGTTATGAATAAAAACTAATTTTCGTAAATTATGAAACTAGGAAATGATTTGATGGGAGACTAGGCATAGAATAAGAATTGATTATGGTCCCTCAATTCGTCGCTGCCTTTTGAAATTAGAGCTGCTCCACATGAATAATTTAATGTCTAGCGTGGAATATTGAATTTATAGCTAAAGCAGCTTTTTCTAAAGCGCCAAATAAGAAATTAGAGAATATGGTGTACTGTACTATAGCTGTCAGACTTTTTATAAAGTTATTAGAGATTAGGCTGACTTTGATTAAAGATGATAACGAGTAGTTTTAAAATTATTTTTTTCATTATTATCACTTAATCTGAAATTTTGTATTGAAGCAAAATTTAGAAAGATATGATAATACACAATCATACTCTTATATAATAAAGAGGCTGCTTTCGATAAACCCACTTATAAATATGACATAAAAATATAACAAAAAAAGTCAAATAAATATAAAAGATGTAAAATAAAATAAAAAGGTAATAAATAAATAAAATATAACAATAACAATTTCAGACAAAAAATTAAAATAAAATTAAAAATTAAAAATCTTCATTATATGATACGAGTTGATAAGAAAATAGTAGGCAAATATACCTGACATTTTATAAAATTCTGCTTATAACTGATATGCGGCAAAGTTCTGATCATTATTTTTCGAGTTGTGCTTGTTATCTTACGTGAGAACTATGCTACTCTACTGTTCTAATTGCCGTACATCAATGTTCTGAAATCCGGACCGGTCATCGAACCGGTGGCCTTACTGGTTACCGGTTTGACCGGTTCGACCGGTGGTTAACGTAATAATTATGCAATAATTATATTTAATTATATATAATATTAAAAATATTTAAAAAATAAAAAAAATAAAAAAATAATTGTTAGACCGGACGGACCGATCCGACCGATCAATTGACAGGTTTTGACCTGTTCAGACTGGGTCAATTTATAGCCGATTTTGAAGGATAAACCAGACCGAACCACCGACCGGTCACCGGTCAGACCGGTCAGACCGGCCGGTCCAGTCCGGATTTAAAAACACAAACTATAGGTACCGGCTGACATGTTTGTTACAAACATAGACAGAGTAAGTTTGGACCAGTGATGTATTAAGCTTCTTAAAATTTAAAATAATTAAAGATTTTTTATTTTTAATATATATATATATACAAAAACGAAATTATTTAAAATCCAATAATACATTAAGTCCTTTAATATTTAAAAAAATTATATATTTAAAATTTCTTATCTTGAATTTTTGGCTCAGTTACTTATTGCAAACGGCAACTAAATTGTTAAAATCGACAACAGGAGAAATTAGATCAACCTGTCAATCACCTTTTGAATAAATAATATGAGTTTTATTTCATAAACTTCGTGACACGTGAGGACTGCTGGCATAAATTGATACTTAAAGATCTACGCCCGTAATTAACTTGATAATCCGGGGTCGATTCTATAACCGGCAAGGGCATCAACCCCAAGACTGGAAGCACTAATCATGATCTGCCGATCCCGGGCTACGTACTGACACCACTACCAATGACCAACAGCCCCTTCCGTTTCCGCTTTATTTTCAATTTGAAAGCTGAGTTACTTCTACTCTGTCAATCACGTTCCTCTACGTGTCACGCCACATTTCCTCTCTCTCTCCCCCCGTTGGCCTTTATAAACCTCCGCGTTTTGATTTTTGATCTTAGATTTATCTCCTCAGCCCCAAGCCCAAAGCTACGACTGTCTTCTAGTAAACGTCGTCGTTTGTCGCGATCTTGGTCCCCGATCTTCCTTCGCCCTGTTTGGTCTCCGATTATTTCCTAAACCGGAGAATCAGTAGTGGAAGGTTTTTAATAGAATGCGTGTCATTCAAAAGCCAAATGACTTGTAATGATGGATACGCTACGTGCGATCAAGTGACATAAGGAGCTTTAGAGAGAGTGATCTCGCAGGAAGCTTAAGATTTTTTGTCTGAGCTTCCACTTCTGCGAGATTCATTCCAATTTCTGATTTTCTCTCTTCAATTCTTTGGTTTTATTTAAGTTTTGGTGAATTTAGAATGTCGAAGGTAATATACGAAGGATGGATGGTGAGGTATGGAAGGAGAAAGATCGGTCGATCCTTTATACACATGAGGTATTTCGTGCTTGAATCCAGACTTCTTGCTTATTACAAGAAGAAACCACAGGACAATCAGGTCAATTAAAATTTTGTCATTACTTTTGCTTTTCTTTTCTTCTGTTTTTCCTTTTTTGGGAATTTGTGAACTAATTTTGAGGTCCGCTGTTTATTTTTTATTTCATGTGTGATGCTGTTTGGATATTTAATTTTGGCGGTTAGAGTGTTTGTAGTAGTTATACATTGTTAGACGAGGGAAATGGGAATAGACAAGTGAAGTGAAAGTGTGTATTTTTGAATGTTGAATCAGGTTCCAATTAAAACCTTATTGATAGATGGCAACTGTAGAGTTGACGATCGTGGATTGAAAACTCACCATGGACATGTGAGTGGCTTCTCTTTGTATGTTGTATCTTGTTTTTTTTTTTTTCCTTTTTTTTTCAATTCTTTATGCTTATGGCTTATACTATGTTCTCGTTCAAATTTTTGTTCCTGTCTCCACCTAAAGAATACTGGGAATCAGTGCAAATTGCTAAAACTATATTGCTTTAGCCGTTCAGAAATAATGATGACAGTGCTTAATTGTAGTGGCTAGAGTTAGAAGATTGAAATTAGAGGACTGTTTACATGCAACTAATTGTTATTCCGTGCGGGAATCAGGTTACAGGAAGGAGCTTAACGTTGTTAATACTGTTTATATGGAGCAACTTAGATAAATCAAAATGGTTCACATTTGAATGAAACTGTGATGTTCCATTGTTGTTCATGGAAGAGATTACCACTTTTAGGAGTAAAGCTCTATTTCAGAGTTTAATTCTTGTCTACCATTGTCCTGCCTTCTGGGGTGATGCAATTGCTATTGATAGTGTTTAGGGTATGCTTATCAGGTTATAGGCTTTAAGTTAATATGCCAGTGCGCTTAAGTGGGAATGCCTATTGAAGGATGACTGCATAGACTTAATATATATAGATATATTTGTATCCATAAATAAGAATATAGACAGAAAAGAAAGAAGTAGAAAAGAGAGTGGATGAAGCTGGCTTTGATGGGGTTGTGTGGGATCAAGACTGATAGAATTGTGAAATAGTTCTTTCTTCTTCCTAAACCAGTCAAACACTCTCCATCTTTTCCAACGCCAGTTCATTTGTTGTCTTAACAATATAATTGATTACGACTTTTTGGCAGTCACGATTTTTTTCCAAGTTTATATACAGATTTACTCTTCCTTGCTCAAACTATTAACACATTTATACTCAGTTCAAACATTTAGTTGCTTTAGCCGTAAGGGGTGTGCTTCACTTTTGAACATCTCTTCCATGCTAATCACCATGGGCAAAGTGAGTTTTTTGTTGAACGATGTGCACAAATATAGTGACTTGATGTTTTATCATTTCCTACTGAAATCAATGGTTCCTTTATAATAGTAATGACATAGTGTTACGTTAAGGAGTAAGACCAGTGGTATGCTCCAGATTATTGTATACAATTTAATTATGTGAAGCTTGATCTTAAGTTTACCTTTTCTTTCGATCCTGCAGATGGTATATGTGTTATCTGTGTACAACACAAAAGAAAAGCATAATAAAGTCACGGTGAGTTACCCTTGCATTTATGTACTATAGTCATATACGAGATACCACTGTGGTAGTCCATTACATATTTCAACTGTCTTTGGGAAGTGAGATCAAGAAGTTAATGTTTGACACATAACCTTGCCTTCTTGATATTTTAGATTTGTTTATTTGGTTTTCATTTCTGTATTAAAGCCTATTAACTTTGACGATGTGGATACATTTGTCTTATGGACTTTCAAGTAGTGGATGCCTTTTAAATATACTACTTATAGATTCTCTTCAAAATTGGTTAATTGTTTATAATATTTTGACTTTTAGCTGCTCTTTCTGTTAGATATATTTTGTTCCTGTTAAAGGTCCAGTTTTATTCAATTGTTCCTAACAAGTAGATGGGATCATTATCATCTGGAAAGAGTGAAACTATTTGAAATATTCTTGCTCCTTTTTTTTTTTTTTTGTGAGAATGAAATTTGTGCTTAATCTGCCTTAGCAACATGCAAAGAATAGGTTTTCTAAAAATTACATTAATAAGAAAAGTATTTCTGCAAACAATTTGTGCTTAATCTGCCTTAGCAGCATTCAAAGATAATATCTTCTAAAAATTACATTAATTAGAAACCATGCATTTTCAGAAAGGAGATTCCTTAGGTTAAGATAGGATGAGGCAGCTGTCATTGTCGCTTGCATTCCAGCTGTCTACTTTCATTGGTAGCTTACATTTCTTTGTCCATTTTCCTGGATAAGGTTAACTATATTGAGGTGTGATGCTATTGCAGATGGCAGCATTTAACATTCAAGAAGCATTACTTTGGAAGGAAAAGATTGAGTACGTAATTGATAAGGTTTGTGTTCCTTGGACAGGATTCTTACATCATCTACTCCTCCTCCTCCTCCCTGTAGATAAACTCCTTTCTCTTTCTCTTCTCAATTTTTTTTATTTAAAGAAATAATGAAAGGTCTTTAGAATCTAGTTTCTGGAGCTCTCACTCCTTGGTTGTGCATCATCCTTTCCATTGGATCAAACTATCATGCTCAACCTTAAGTATTTATTCATTTTTTTAATTTAAAGAAATAATGAAAGGTTTTTAGAATCTAGTTTCTGGAGTTCTCTCTCCTTGGTTGTGCATCATCCTTTTCATTGGATCAGATTATCATAGTGAACCTTAAGTAGTTATTCTTCCTGGCTGTTCTAATGTCCTTATGGATTCATGTCCTTAGTGGGTGAAAACGGTTCTTTCCTTGCATGGAATGATGCATATGGAATTACTTCACTATTATCTGTGCAGCATCAGGATTCCCAAGTTCCAAATGGTAACAAATATGTGTCTTTTGAATATAAATCTGGCATGGATAATGGGAGAAATGCGTCTTCTTCAGACCATGAAAGTCAGTGAGTGCCTCTTCGACAGTATCCACGTGCTTGTTTCTGTATATTTGACTTTGACTAGTAATTGATAAGCCTCTAATACTTTTCATATATGGCTTTTAACTTTAACTTTCCTAATGTTACAAAATGTTTCAACCTTCGGGCTGGATTCTAAGGCTGGTTCTGAAAATGTTTTGTCATAGTTATGCAGATTTTTTCTCACTGCTATAGTGATCTGTTAGCAAATAACACGAAATTACACATGCACATAGATTATAGAGAACAGAGAACATAGGATTTTATGTGGTTCAGCAAGTGTGCCAGTGTCCATGGAAAATTACGTTCTTTTTCACTACTCATTGCCAATGGTAATACAACCCTATAAAGACTTGAGTTATTTTTTTACAACATGGGCTAATAAAAATAAAAAATTTCAAATATGCCCCTTCTACTTCAATGGAAGGACTGTGCCCTGCCTCGTGGGATCCCTTGCCCTTACTGGCAGCATTACTGTTACTTAAATATACTCTATATTAATGATATGAGCCACTGCTAACATGAACAAAATTGGTGCTAAAATTAGAGTCAAAATGCTATTAGGGCTAGTTTTAAAGTTCATGTGGTTGTAAAGTACTCATATTTTATATGCTTTGATACTTTTTTTCTAAGCTCTAATCATCTACAGGTTCAGTGCACAGGAGGATGAAGAGGAATCTCATCAACAAATTTTGCGGAGAACGACAATTGGAAATGGTTCTCATTTATGCCCTTGACTTCCGACCTAAAGTTTAAGCAATGCAAATTATGGTCAAATCTTATCTTGTTCATCACTTTGTAGGTATTCCTGATTCAATACTTGACTGGACACGTGAAGTTGACTCAGAATTGTTAAAACAAAATATCAATAACCAAGCATTTTCTAGAAAGCATTGGCGTCTACTACAATGCCAAAATGGTTAGTGCTTTTCCTTCTGTTCTTGTTTTTTTTGGTATTACTTAAAAGTTTAGAACATAATCAGTTACCTGGCCATCTTATGATAACATAGATAAGTTGCTGTTGATGAGTCTTTTTCTTGATGTTCTCTAACTGTATATGGCAGGACTCCGGATATTTGAAGAGCTTCTTGAAGTTGATTACCTTGTACGAACTATTAAACTAATGCCAAGTTCTTTGCTGTGAATCCTGCTATTATTGATGTTATGATTAATTGTTGTTCTGGGCAGCCAAGGAGCTGTAGCAGAGCAATGAAAGCTGTGGGTGTGGTTGAAGCTTCCTGTGAGGAAATATTTGAACTTGTAATGAGCATGGATGGAACACGTTTTGAGTAGGTGTTTCATTTTTCTTTTTGTTTTTTAGTTGAAATTTATATTTAAAAAGGGATTAGAACACTTTAGACCCAAATGCCTATATAGCTATACAACTGTAAATTGCATTTACAAACAGGAAAAAAATATAAAAAATATAGGAATTTGGATTTCTTCTTCTTTACTTTTGTGGAAAGTGTTCATTAGATATGATAGTTGAAGCTAAGCACAAATATTACCGCTGCATTTGGTCAACGATTCTAGTGAACCTTATTGGCATCAAATTGTTTCCTTTCTTTGGAGTTGAGAAAAGGGAAGAAAAAGAGAAGATTCAGCATGCATGGGCATCTTTTCCTGTGTTTTCTAAATGAGCTACTAGCATGTTTAGATATTTGAAAAATAGTTTTGGTACTTCAATTGTCCATCAAATGATTCTTTTACAATGTCCTATTTTTTGTCCCTCCTATTTTTGGAATTTTTTTCCATGTTTATTTCAATGCCTTGTGCAGGTGGGATTGCAGTTTCCAATATGGCAGTTTAGTTGAGGAGGTGGATGGGCATACAGCTATACTCTATCACAGACTTCAGCTGGACTGGTTTTCAATGTATTATTCTCTCTCATGAAACTCCTCTACCTAAATTTATTAAGATGTGACATACGTTGTTCAGCATGAAGCATTTCTTTTTGTTTTGGTTATGAAAAAAATGTTCTCTCTTTTCTCTTGATGCGTATCTTTCTGTGAGTTGCTGTGTAATTATTAATTATATAGCTATCTCCATGTTCTGAAGAAAATCTTGAGCTGGAAAGGAAGGATGCTTGACACATTCTGTGGCAAGTGTGAATTCTTAGGGCCTGATCAATTGTGGGGAATTAAATTAATTATCGAAAATACTTCTCCAAGAAAAAGGGGTAACAAGAATATTTAAATGCATCTTCTCCAACTTTTCTGGCTTATCTAATTTGAAAATATTTTTGGCTGTGAAAAAAATTTAAGTGTTTCATTTTAGTCATGCATAAAGTTAATTTTCAAAGTGGTGCATGTACTCATGTTTCAATGTATCATCTTGGTATCTATGTATCTATTATATGAAACTATATAATGGTAATATTAATAAGTATCTTTCTTGAAAATATAATTTTAAATGTTAATAACAATGAATTTGTTTTCCTTTTGTCTCTAGTTTCTCCATGGAAAAGAAAAATGTGATAGTGAAAAGCAAAAACTGCTCAGAATGAAAAGCAAAAAATGCTCTTTCCCCAACAGAGCAAGTCCTTAATATTGAGATTTTCCAAATGTAATCAGTTTTTGGTAATATCAGATGATAAAGTTCTGTTCTATTGACAAAGAATTGTTACTGACATGTATTTGGAGTCCTTTAGCTCGTTGCACGGTCATCTTTTGGTCAATAAGCAAAATCATTTTGTTAGAATGATATTGCATGATGCTTCTGAGAGCGAAATGCATAAAACTGCCAGAACAAAACAAATATTTTTCTTTCAGAATTCACATGTTTTTTTCCTTACTATGTTTTTCACATGTCAATTGGCTTCAGGTTTGTCTGGCCCCGTGATCTTTGCTATGTACGCTATTGGCGCCGAAATGATGATGGAAGTTATGGTAGTGTTTTTTTCTAGATAGCTTCCTCTATTTACATAATTTTTTAATAACAATTAGCTGAGGTTTCTACACGCTCTATTTACATAATTTTTTAGTAACAATTAGCTGAGGTTTCTACACTTTCTGTAGTTGTGTTATTTCGTTCTAGAGAGCATGAGAATTGTGGTCCACAGCCAGGTTATGTTCGTGCTCATCTTGAAAGTAAGTCATCCCAACTCTCATTTGCTTTATGCTTACATGTTAAGTTGTTTATATTCTAATTTTCTGCAGGTGGAGGATTTAACATCTCTCCCTTGAAACCTCGAAGTGGGAGACCCAGATCACAGGTTCAGCACCTTATGCAGATTGATCTAAAAGGATGGGGTGCGGGTTATATGCCCTCTTTTCAGCAACATTGTCTTCTTCAAATGTTAAACAGTGTGGCTGGTGCGTTTTGTTTTGTTTTGTTTTTTGTTTGAGGAATAGTTCAAATCTAAAGTCCAGGTGCTTCTTATATTTAAGTTTCTATATATTTCCCAAAGTTACAAACGATAGAGTTTGATCTGTTTGACTCTGTTTACGTTTTCTTTTTCCTGTGGTTTGTTGTTTATATGCATCTTTTCCATTAGCTGATTAATAGAATGTGGTTTATATGGTGATTCATGTTCATACGTACGAAGCATTATGGCTCTATTTATAAAGACCAACTGTTCCTTGTGTAGTAGACATCCGTCTTTGAACATCATAAGCTTTTTTTACTGATTTTTTTTTAATGTGGAAATAGTTGTTCACAATAGATTTTCATAGTGACATCAACATTTCTCACTGATGTATTTTCTTTCTTCTCTTTTAATTATTGTACAATTTCCCTGAGCTAGTTGGTACGTCATGCTATATTTTTATGCCTTCCTTTTAAAGTGTCGCAGATTCTTCTTGAAAAAGTGCTCCTTATTTTGGTGGCATTACTCTTAAAACCCTGGAAGCTTTTGCACTGCATTTATTTATTTTGTGTGCGGAAATAGTTGCTTTGCTGATTTTTTTGATACCATATGGCAATTGGGTTACATGAATAATAATAAAAATTTGTAGAGATATTCTTTTGTCTATTGGATGGTTTTTGGTTGTTAAGATCTAAAATTGTCTTCACAATCTGTATGGTCCTGTTTGTCAGAGTTCCAGTTCATTTTTTCTTATGATAGGGCTCCGGGAATGGTTTGCCCAAACAGATGAAAGAGGCGCTCCCCCTAGGATACCCATTATGGTCAATATGGCCTCAGCTTCGGTTTCTTCAAAGAGAAGCGTAAAAGCTCAAGAATCTTCTGTTCATCCTGCACCTACAGCTGACCAAATGAATGCCACAAGCAGAAACTCCACAATGCTAGATGAGTACTCAGACGAGGATGAAGAATTTCAGATAGCTGAAGATGAGCAAGAGGTATGTTTGAAAAGTATTCTATAATGTGTTTTCTTCGCAGCCTTTCCAGCTTGTAATGTTTGTTCCTCCTTCTGCCCCCCTTTTCCTTTGTTTCAGGCTTACTCAACCAAGCCAGATAATGAGTTGAGAAAACCAGGTGGTTTTTACAATTAGTTTTTGTCTTGTCTTTCATGTATTTCTTCTGTAGATGTGTTAGCAACATAGGCTCACAATTGTCTCTTCACTTCTGTCTTTCCTCTGAAGCCTTGGATGAAGAGCCAGCTGATCAAATCGATTTGTCCTGTTTCTCGGGTAACCTACGTCGAGATGACCGTGACAATGCTCGTGACTGTTGGCAAATTTCAGATGGGAACAACTTCAGAGTCCGTGGCAAAAGCTTTTGTCACGACAAGTCAAAGGTTCCCTGATTGTTGGCCTTATTCTGTTTGAAGCTTACACTTAATATTATAATTTAGGGATCCCTTGCAAGCTTCCTTGTCTTTTTTCTCATGTACTTTGTGTGTGTAGATCCCTGCTGGTAAGCACTTAATGGATCTTGTTGCTGTTGATTGGTTCAAAGATACAAAAAGAATGGACCATGTAGCTAGGCGTCAAGGATGTGCAGTACAAGTAAGAAGTACTTTT
>JANSVB020000098.1:1405573-1416296 GCA_025504935.2 Erythroxylum haughtii
TGTATTTTGCAGGACTTGGCTATGGGGAGGATGATTAGCTCGAGTGAACAACGTGGTGGTTTGTATTACATGTCTCTACTAAAACAGACTCCAAAGATCTTTCAAGTGTCTAAAATTTCAGATTTATGGCATCTGCGTCTCGGCCACCCATCACTTTCATGTCTTAAATTGCTTTCTTCTTTGCTTCCATCTAATAGTGTCTCTTTCCACAATAATTGTATTGTTTGTCCCATGGCAAAACAGACAAGATTGCCTTTTCCTACTAGTTCAATATCAACTCATAGTCCATTTGAATTGTTGCAATGACATATGGGGTCCTCATAAAGTTCCAACACACTCAGGGGCATGGTATTTCTTAACCATTGTAGATGATTTCGCTCAATGCACATGGGTGTTTCTCATGCAACACAAATCTGAAACACAAACTTTATTGCAATCATTCATTACATTTGCACATACGCAATTTCATGCGAATGTTAAATCTGTACGAGTTGATAATGGGTCTGAATTTCTTTCCAAGCGCAACCATTTTCAATCTCATGGCATTGAATATCAACGCACTTGTGTTTATACTCCACAATAAAATGAAGTAGTTTAACGCAAACATCGTCATATTCTCACAGCTGCACGTGCATTGATTTATCATTCACACTTATCTCTAACCTTTTCGGGAGAATGTGTCCAAACAGTGGTGTACCTTATAAACCATATTCCCTCACCTGTCTTGTCAAATAAATCCCCTTTCGAGTTGCTCTATCACCAAAAACGGACCTACACGGGGCCCAACGGTGCACCGGGCCCCCCAAGTTTTTTTTAAAAATTATTTTTAATATATATATATATATATATAAAAACGGAGTTATTTAAAGGTTAGTGGTGCACTGGGCCCCCCAAAATTTTAAAAAATTAATATTCGGGCCCTCCTATATTAAATTTCTGGCTTCGTCTCTGCCCTGCGGTCCATCAAAGCTGGCCACAACTCAAACCATGCTTGATCTTATTTGATTAAGTTACTTTGAACTTTCACATGCCACTTTTATATGTGTGATCTAACTAACTTTAGACTTAAGGCCTATTTTCTTGTTAATTTTTGTTCTCGCATTTGAATCTTTCATCTTGCTGAAAATTTCCGCCAATGTACACCAGTGCATGTAAAACCATCGATGATGCTCGTTTTTCTTACCTACTCGCAAGTCTTTGCGTTGTTTTATCATCCCAAGTATAAAACATTGGCCAAGGCTTGCCAATTCTTGCACGGCTCCATAACGTTAAACTTAGGGACCTAACAAGTGACTCCTATTGTTTGTATCCCAATAGTTGCACTACTGCCACTAGCGTCTGCTCTCCTCTTTATCTCAGCATGAGCACCATCAATGCCTCCTCTTCTCTATATCACAACGCAAGCACCATTAGCCCTTCGTTTTCTTTTATGCAACTTTTTAAAACCTTAAGTACTCTACACTTTCAAAAGCGTAGTTTCCTTTCTTGTCAATTTTCTTAGTATTTATAGCTACTATATTTATTATGATTTTTTTGGAGTATTCTTGATTCTTTGCTCAAGCTTAAAATTCTCTTTTTTTTTTTCTTGATCGGTGGTTGAACATAATAAAAACACAATGAGGGAGAGAACTTTCTTTTTTTAAAATTTATATTCTTCTGACATCCCCTAACAAATATTTATATAAATCAATTATTGAGAATGTTCAGTGAAATCTCAAAAAGTGGAGATGTTGATGAGGTGAGGATTTTGATAGACTTCTTGTATTCGTATTTCATAGGCTCAACATCACATGCTTGAACTATAGGGAAACATTGTTCATTATAGATATTTGTTTAAGCGAACCATAACAACTTTTACCTTTTCTTAAAAGTATAATTTGAACTCTATTATTTTTGTCATAATACAATTTAAACCCCAGTGTTTGAGAGCGTTCAATTTCAACCTTTAATATTTTTCAAAATGTTCAAAATATACCCTAACTAAATGGAACTAAATTTTCATCTATTAATTATCACATCAACACTGGTTTAGTAATTTTTTATTTTTAAATTTATTAGTGAGCTCCACTATGCAACGTGATATAGCGAGATCGATATAATTTATTTTAAAGTCCTAAAATTTTTAATATTTTAATTAATTACTCCTAATCGAGTATAAAATTTTTAATCAGAACCCTGATTGAAACAAATAGGGGTTTATAAAATATTTTTACATTGTAAACTAGTAATTGGGTCAAACAGGTATGCTCCAAGTCCACCACTTCTTCTCTGAATAATGGATTACTTATTGATTTTTCAAGTTCGTATATTTCTTTTTTACTTCTCATCCTTCCTCTTCTGGAAACATTTGCAGTTGTTTATGTTGTAGCTTGTATATACCCTTCAAAACCAGTCTTTTTCAAGAAGGTGATGAGTGTAGAGCCAAAGGTTTGGAAGAGAGCTTTTATGATGTTTCTTTGGATTTTTCTTGTTTTTGTCTTCAATATTATTATAGGAGCTGTATTTTTTTTGCTTGTAGTTATTTTTCAAACTATAATGGAATTATAGGAGTTGTGATTATGATAATTCTCTTGAACTTATACATTGTTGATATTATGTTTGTCTAGTGTGATTTCGCTTTTAAAAGAGGTTTATAGGATGAAAGCATTGAAGAAGAGTAGGAATTTGATAAAAGGTAAAACTAGAGTTGTTGTTGCTCTTTTTAACATTCTTGAATTGTTTTTTTTGGAGAATTAAGACCCTTTATCAGATCTTATGGTATACTTATAGACATTGAATATGGGTATCATATTTGGAGTGGGACTTGGTTGCTTACTGCTTCTAATAATGGTGGTTCTCATTGGTCTTGTCATTGAAATAATTGTGTACATAGTCTGCTGATCCTACCACCATGAAATTATTGACAAGTCTATATAAGGATTTTACATTCAATTAGTCATAAGAATTTGAGAATTAATTTCCTAATTTGATTAAGTTAGATTAGGGATTTTACATATATTTAATTAAATAACTAATAGAATAATTGAACTAATTAAAAATTAAAAAAATATAAGTTTTAAAAATAACTCATATAGGCCTCACTATGTGACATGGATGCCACATGGTAGTAGGACCCACTAATAGATTTTAAAAATAATAAAAATGCCCATGTGGTATTTGACATATGAAAAATAAATCTCGTTTACTTAGAGTCTATTTTGAAAAAGTTAAAGTTAAAATTGAATGCACTCAAATGATAGAGTTTAAATTGTATTATAATGATTACAATAGAGTTCAAAATGCATTTTTAACCTTACTCTTAAAGAAAAAGTACAAATATTGAAGTGAGATATAAATAAAATCATTTGAGATATAAGGTGCTACATGCCATTTAAGGAAAGCTCATTTGACATCATCTGGACAATTTACTGATGTGTTTGACCTCATCTACTTGTGTTAACATATTTAGTAATTGTGTAATTCATTAATAACTTGACAACATTATTTACTTATGACATATTCATGTTTCTTTAGAAACTCATCTAACATCTAATGAAAGTAAAAAGTATTTATAAGGACAATTGAAATGTTATTTCATCAAACTTCGACATTGAGTGTATATGTTTCATGTATGTTGGCTAATGATCATAACAAAGGAAACTATGTATGCTTAGTATGTCATTCCTAATGGTACTCTTACTTGATACTTGATAACTTTCTTTTAGCAAATTATGGCTTTTGGTTGTACTTTTCTTTATTCACCCGTCAATCTATTGAGTTGAAAAGCTATTTAATATATTTTATAAGAAATTAATACTCAAATTATTTGATAATATTGGTAAATTAATTGGAAAGAAATGGTGAAAATAGATACGTTAAGGGCAAGATCAAAAGGAAAAAGGATATAGGGTTAATGCAATTAATAAGGTAATATTAAAAGGAGTGTTAGAGGACAGGTATCTATGTTTTATAAATTCTCTAAGGAGTCGATGAGATGCATAAAAGAATTGAGCTTACAACATAACAAGACATGTTTTCAATGCTTAATTACATGTAAGAATTGAACTATCACAACATTGAAGTATATTATGAGCAAATTTATTATAATCCTACAACAGATAGTGGAGACTTTGATTCTGATGTCAACAATAACTATAGAACTAATATAAAATAGATTTTTTTAGGCCATAATATGGATAAAGAGGGTTAAGTGTGAGATGTTTGAGATAACTTCCTAAGTTAGTGTAAAACCTATTAAGAGAGTTCACAGAACGATTTATGACATGCTTAGATTATCTAGATTCAGAAGGAATTTGATTAACCTCTAAATAAAAATTATATATTTCAATAGAAAATGTAGTCTAATTTAAGAACTCTTACATGTCTATAAAGGTAGAATAATTCATTAATTAAATGTGAAATTGAATATAATAAAGTTTTAGGAGAGCCTGGTCTAAATCTAGTTAATTCATAGTTTGGTATATTCTTAATCATCAATTGCATTAGATATTTGATTCTTTTATACATCGGTACATATTTTATATAACTTATTAAGTTTAAAGAAGTGAGTAGTTAACAAACAATCCTTATAAGATGGACCTGTATTCTCTAGTGCTAGCAACATTGTATTCTCGTGATAAAAGGATAGAACAATTTTTTGGCTTCACTACCATAGATTAGGCGTTAATATTTGCAAAATTACAAGCTAACTAGATTAGATCATTTATTTTGTTTCTTTTAATATTTATTTATTTTAGAACTCTATTTTCTAACCTTGTGTCTTTTGGGGATAATTTGCTCATGTGGATTATGACGCACTACTACTTATGGTGATAATAGAAGGTTGGAATGAGAGGCATAGTAACATGCATTTGGAAACTGAATTAGTATCAATGATAACTGCATCATTTGTGAAGGTGACCACCCCAATTATAAATATCAAGCGTTGAGCTACATATGGGAGCATTTAATTTATATGGGAAACTAGCCTTAAAACACCCTCTATAAGGATTCTTATAATCTAGGGTGGAACAATTATCCTGATGTTATAAGAAATGATCAAGTTTCACTAAAATTTTTAGAACAACAGTAGCAGGAAGATAATCAATGTTTTGAGGAGCTTCTTATTAAAGCCATTACTATAATTGAGGCATACATATAAGAAACTAAAGGGCTTAAGACCCCTTTCTGCAACACATCATTTCAAGATGAATAACTTATTGAGCTTGTTTGAGATTATGGATCTATAAGATGTACACTTAAGCTTATTAATTTTGCCATTACTTTTTCACTAGGAAGTAATTTTTGGGATTTTTCTTTAAAAGCATGCCACTGGAAACAATTCATTATGAATTTGATTATTTTGGTAAATAGGATTGCTCATGTAGCTAGTTATGATTGTTGATGAATAAGTGAGTATGATTTACCTTATGAACTTGGAGAATGAATACCTAATGAACATTATGATATTTTTTTATATAAGAGATACGTATATAGGTAACTGTGACTTCTTTTAAACACTTTTATAATTTAAAAATGTGAATAGCTGAGCATAATAAAGTTCACTATTCTAATTTGTACCAACTAAAAGGTTGAAGTTAAATAGTGGTCCTAGTAACCATTTGAGATAATAGCTTAGTTGAGTACTAAAGATATTCATGATAAGGTGCTTAGTCTCTTGTAAAAAGACTAGGTGACTTCTTAGATAGACTTCTAATGCTTTTGTTTAAGTTTATTTTTTGCTAATAAAAAGGATTTCAATGTGTTTGGAAGTTAAAGCATGTATCTTATTTATGATTATTTTATGATGTGATTAAGTTTTGTGATTTAGGTTGAAGTTTGAAGAGTCAAGAAGTGAGTTGAACTTATATGTGAATTAATGCAAACAGTTGGTTGTATAACATTTTGATAATTCTTTATGACTTAAGTGAGTGGTGAAGATTTTTCATTAGTGTGTTGAATTATTTAAGCAATTTTTTTGAAGTTGTTTCTATGTGATATTGAATAAGAGATTGATTTGCTTGAGGATAATTAGTTGCTTAAGTGTAGGGGAGTTTCATACATATTAGACATAAATAATTTTTAGCAATATTTTTATAGAATGGTTTTTATGTTTTGGATGAATTTAAAGGATTTGGTACTTAATCTAAGAAGTCATTTTAGGTCATATTTCTGCCTATATAAAGAAAGAAGCAAAGTTGTAGAAGAAATGGAGTGAGATTAAGCAATTTTAGAAGATTTGGTGAAGTATCGCACAACATAGAATAGAACATGTTCCCATGTTGAGTGTTGTGTATAAAAGTTGTTGCTTCTGTTTCTTCAATTCACCTCACATGTCTTATGTTACCTCCCATATGAAGAACCTGATTTTATATATACATGGTCTTATGTATATACCTATATTAGTGATACTAACTTTTAATTTTATAGAGTATACACTAGCTACACAGATCTGTGTATTAGGTTATGTAACTTATTAAAAATTATGATTTCTTATATTTTGAAAAGGAGGCAAAAAAAGAATGAGAGTTATGGAAAAACTTAATTGTCATCTTGGAGCTATTTTGAACAAATCTTAATTAAAGATTCACCATTATTTGAAGATATATATAGGAGAACTTCAACAAATTTTTTAGATTTACAATATTAAATAACAAGCTTGTTCTTTATTGTTTTGTGTGAATGTTCATTGTGATATTATGAACTAATGGGATATGGATTTAGGTAGGTAGAACCTATAATGTGATATATGTCTATTCATTCTTTGATTAACAAAATTATAGTGTTTTTATGGTTTATTCACACTTTTATATTGATTGAATCAAATGAGAGAAAGGGAAAGATCAATATATGATTGATACATCAAGAATCGAGAGATGAGATGTATGTTTAGGTCATAGTGTGGATAAAGAGGGTTAAGTGTGAGCTATTTGAAAAAAAGTCACAATATCTTTCTACGATAGGGTAAAAATTATCAAGACATAGAATGATTTAAGAAACTCTTAGGTTGTCTAGATTTGCAAGGGATTTCAATTGATTAACCTTTAAACTAGTCTAATCTTTTGTTGTCTAGATTCGTACGAGATTTCAATTTATTAACCTCCAAAGTAGTCTAAGTTAGAGACTATTGGTCCAAAAAGCTAGAATAATTCATTAATTAAAGGTAAAAGTGAATATAGTGAAGTCATAAGGGAGCCTAGCCTATATCTAATGAATTCATAGTTTAATATATCCTTGATTACTGATTGCATTGGTATTTAGATTTTGTTAGTTATTTACTTTTGCTTATTCATCCATCAATAAAGATTTGATCTAGCTTATTAAATTTGAGGGTAATGAGTTGTTAACCGATAATCTTCTTGGAATCAATCCATATTCGTCAATGCTATCTATAACTACACTATGCACTTATGGTAAAATAATGGAACAATATATGCAAACCAAATACGACAATACGTATTGGAAAAAAAAAAAAAGCTAAACATATTGATGTAACTAAGCTTTTGTTTATAGATTTGGAATTAAAGGTTTAGATTTATTGTCAATCCTCGCAAGATTTGACTCATTACACAAGAAGTACAATGTTTTTATTTAACAGCTATTTTTACTGATCAGTACTAAGGCCCTGACAGCTGTATTATTCTCGTCAACTAATGTTACCTATGAAACAATGTCATCACTCTTCCTTATCTTCTAACTTGCTATCTCTTCAGCAATGATGCTTCTTCATTCTTCTAATGACAACACTTCCTCTGTCTTCTTGGTCAGCTTGCTCCTCACCTCATCTCATGGCCCTCCGCTCGACAATCTTATCCAAAAGGTTGACATCTGGAAATTGATGTTGAATGTCATAGATAGACTCTTATGAAGTGCATTAGCTTTCACGGATGACCATTGCATTAAAATATGTACAACATGCATGTTTGTTATGGCAATCAATCAATCAGATAGTCTAACATTACCAATGGTATATATAAAGCGGAATATACTAAAGGAGGTATAATTAGGGAGATGAAACATTATAAAAGATTATCTTCTTCAATTGAGAAATATGAAAGGTAAGATGAATTTTATTTCATATGGCAGTACCGGTTAATACTTTATCGATCCAATGCATTTAAGAACCTTGAAAGTTTTAAGGAGTAACAAGGCTAACTTCTAAGAAGGTCGATGTTATGAATTATATTGCCTATAAGGTCGTATCTTAACATAAATAAAGCCACCTACTTAAAATTCCTTATCTATTTTATGGCGATCCACTAGTTGCTTCATACGATTTTGAGCATGTTAGATAAGAAATTGCAATACATGTACTATAGCTTCCCTATCTTTCAAAACTTGAAATGATGTCAGCCAAATAGCCAAATGGAAGTTGATATTAACCATCGTTCCTCTAACGATATCCATTTCACTAATTGGGACAATTTGATGTCATGCACTAAAGATATATTTCCAATGCATAGTTAAGAACCTTTGTTTGGCTGTCTATCTGGGGATGATAAGCAATGGAGAATTGTAAAGCTATGCCTTGTTGTCAAAAAAGCTCTTTCCAAAAAGAATTGGTGAAAATCTATCAACCGTGAAAAATATAACCGAACACAAGCCTTCTACGAAATATATATGATGATGTAAGCCTATACTTTGAGTTAGAATGAGTAACGATTGTAGTGACCCTAATTGTATTTTGGACTGTAAAACTTGTTGTTTACATATATTCATGCAGTTATAATGCTGGCTTAGGATGATTGTAACATTATATGGTGTAAGCAATGGAATGGAGCTGGTGTGAAGTTATCGTCTCTGCTCTTTCTTTCTTTGACCTTTTGGTATGTATTAACTGTTTTCCTGCAGTAATCATGAGAACGCAAAAGTGGAAAATAATTGAACCTTATTAAAAAAAACTTGTCATGCATGTAAAATATGTATTATTTTGTTTATTGTTTGTGGACATGAAAATGGCATAGAAAGACGAGATGTGACTTTCAAATGCGACATATTGAAATCCACCCATCATGATTCATAAAAGCAAAGGTCATGTTTGAAGCCCCACCATAAACAGCCACAAAAATGGCACTTCATACAACTTCTATCGTCGAATGCCTTACTAGTGCTCCCACTTCATCTCACTCGTCCTTTAACTTGCTCATGGACCTTGAGATGGCCTCGACGAATTATATTGATAGGCCGTCGAATAACTGCTTCTTTAATTATGTTTTCCCATTCCCCAGTCATGCCAAGTCACAACTTTGTGTTTCTTTGCCAACTCGTATGCATGTTCAAGGTTCTAGGATTCTAAATTTTAGCTGTGTATTCAATTCCAAGTTTTACTTTCAAATATAGACCTACCAGATATAGCTCTAGCATGAAGAGTTTATGCTAAAGGAGATCAAATTCAGTGCAATAGTCCTTAATTATACCCTTTTGTCTCAACTCTTTCGACTCGCCTGCAAGATTCTCAAAAGTAGCCTCTCCAAATCTCTGGTCCAATTCCAGCAAATATTTTCCCCAACTTGGAGGTTCACGTGTCAGCCTATTGCAGTGATACAACTAACGTTAGGCCCAGGGTCGATCCTAGTGTTTTATAGGCCCTGAACGAAATAAAAAAAAAGGTCTCAATAAATCGACAATATATATACTTAAGTTTACATATTTGTATGAAACATAAATGATTCAATTTATAAGTCTACATACTCAACCAAATATTAAATGATCATAATTAATATCAACTAATAATATCTTACAAATATCATTAACAATAAAATAACTAAAAATAGTAACAGTAACAACAAAATAACAATAGCAGCAATCAAACAACAATATTATATTGTAAAACACTAAGAAAATTATACTAACAAATACACAGAGGATCATGATTTATGAAAAATAATTTCTCCGTACATTTATAGATGCAAAATTATTAATAATATTATCAAGATCAATATTGTCTAACATATCCTTCTCAATACATAACATAGCTAAACCATTCAACCTTTCCTGTGACATTTATGACCTCAGGTAGGTTTTCAATAATTTTAACCTTGAAAAACTTCTCTCAACTGATGCTATAATTACAGGTATAATCAATAGAATTCAATAAGCAATTGAAACATTTGGATAACAATCTGCAGCTTTAACAGATTCTAAAATTTCAACTGATGACATTAACTCATTTGGCAAAGTCATTTGCAATACTTTTAATTCAGAAAAAATCATTTAAATCCACATCTGACACATTATTATGAGAAAAAGTCGTCGTAAAATTAATGCAACATTCTCTTAATTCGTTATCATCCAATGACCTCAACTTCTTTGAATCAAATAAGAATCCAAAAATATTATCAAATATCTTTAATTGTTCAAATATAGTCTTTAATGAAGTAATTGCTATATCCATAACAACTAGAAAGTAATTAACTCTGAAAGAATCCTCAACTGATTGTATTTCTCCATTATAGTTAATTTCATCAAATTGTTTTTTCCTAATAATACAACGTGTAGTTGGAAATAAATGTAAGCTCTATATTCATCTCAAGCGCAAGACTTTTGGCAATATTCATACTAGAATTAAACCCTTCATCTCTATATTTATCAAAAAATACCATCACACCTTCTAATTGCTTTATGGTAGCATTATTGCACATAGATTTAGGTTGCAACTTTTTACTCAACATGTTAATAGCGAATAAAATATCATACCAAATAACCATACCAAGTAAAAACTCAAAACTCTCAAGTACACTAACCA
>JANSVB020000098.1:1427870-1441070 GCA_025504935.2 Erythroxylum haughtii
GAAAATGCCCAGATTTGCAGTTAGTTACTGCTGAGGAAGTAACTGCAGAAACTGAAGAACTTTCAGTTACTTCGGATAATCAACCAACTAAAACAATGAAATTTGATTTGAACCGAGGCTCTTCATCTCAAATCCGAAGAAACTATCCAGTAGAAAATGTTATTGGGGATGTGAGCGAAAGAAGAAAAACAAGAGAAAGAAAAAGGGTTGATTGTCAAGAACTTACATGAAACTTATGTTATATATCTTCATTCGAGCCAAAGATTCTTCAAATGACACAGAGACAGTGTGCTTTATATTTTTGAAGTATTTTTTGTGTTGTTAAAAAAAATTAAAAAAAAAAGAAAAAAGAAAATATTTTCTTTAGTTCTTTAGTTTTTTTTTGTTCTGTTGCTATTGCCGTTTCATTTTTTTAGTAGTTTGCACCGTATCTTCTATTTGGCTCCACCGAAGACTTCTCATCTCACTCATCGATATGGATCTTTCTCGGGTATCTCTCTCTTTCGGGCATATCTCTCAGTGTTTTGAATGGTGGTAAATTGTCATATTGACGTGCTTATGATTCTTCCGCTGTGTCTATTGGTGATTATTATGATTGTGATTTTGTTTCAAGAGGTAGACATCAGATTGTTTATGGTGAATGCTCTATTTAGGGGGAGATTTCAAGTATATGTTTGACTATTTGTCTTACTTTTTGGCAGCTTTTTGTCCTAAGGGGGAGAAATTTGGATGATTGGTGTTCTTTGAAACTTGATGTGTTTGATGAAGGGGGAGCAATGTGAATCTCATCTTTATAAATTTGGATTATTGGTGTTCTTTGTAACTTGATGTGTTTGATGAAGGGGGAGCAATATGAATCTCATCTTTATTTTTCCAAATATGATTATTTATGTGGAATGCTAGAGTTGTGACAAAAATGTCAAAAAGGGGGAGATTGTTAGAATATATTTTATATATTCTTTATTTGGTTTTGGCATTTTTAATTGGACATGAGAATTTTAATTATTTCTGAAGATGTGCCTTAATTGGTGATTGGGTATTGACGATTGCATTCTTTTGGAAGTGGATAGTGCTTGGAATTTGAATTGGAAATCTAATCTTAATTAGCATAATTTTCGGTGGTTGATAACCTATTATATACTATCCTTATTTGAAAAGGATTCTTTTTTAAGGTAAATCAAGTAAGGTTGCATGAATAAGGGGATTTGTTCTTTCAGCTGATGTGTAACGGATGTGCTGGATTTTTGGGTTGTGTACATGCTCTGGTCTTTGGTGTGAACGAGAGAGGGTTTTTTGGTTTTTCTTTTGGTTGCTGCACTGTTGAGCTTTCTTCACTTGATTGAGTTAATTTTTGTGGAGCGTTTTTGCAGCAGCACAGTGACGCTATCTTCATCTCCAGCAAGCAGTCGAAGCGTAATGGGAGTTGATATTTTTGCTAGGTGATTTAAGTTAATTGATGTGTGCAGCACAATGATGGCTTTGTCATAGATCAATGCATATATTGTTGGTGTTGCCTTTCGGTTATTTTGGGTGAAAATTTTCATATTAGAAGCTGTTGCATTCTTAATTTATTTGTCCTTGTTTTTAAGTAGAAATAGCTAGAAAAATCCTCTAATGAGGTTAACACGAGTCAGTCGTGTTATTGGGCGTGAAGATCTTTCACGGGTAGTTAAGTTGTGGATTAGTTACATAGATTGAGTCTAACGGGGTAGATCAATCATGTGTAATTTTTGTGAACTACAGTGAAAGAATTTAATCTGAGTGAGGGCCCTGCAGATATAGGCAAAGTGTGCCGAACTACGTTACCAAACGTCTGCATCTTCATTATTTTACGTTCATGATTTTTGATTTAATTGTGCGAATCAATTAACCCCCTTCGGTTTTTCGTAATACATTTCACAGGAAAACCAAATTGTGTAGAGACATAAGAAACAAAATTTATCACAAGTGGTCTCGCTTCAGATTTAGCTTTCATTAAAAACACCTAAGTGAATCTACTAAAGTCATCGACAATAGTCAAAAAAATACCTATGTCCTCTAAAGGTGGGAGCATAGTTGTCTCCCCAAATATCAACGTGAAGGAGATCAAAAATAGCAGAACTAACAGAAGTACTGAGAGGAAAAGGAACTCGTTTTTGCTTAGACATATGACAAATCTCACAAGGTTTGATATTAGACACAGAAGGAACAATTTGTTTTAAACGAGAAAAAGAAAGATGGCTTAGCCTATTATGCCAAAGTAATGAAGTATCACGGTTACATGCAATAGAATTAACAAAAGCATCAGTCGAAGTAGAGAAAGGAGCATTGGGAGTGAGTTTGTATAATCTGTTGAAATGCTCAGCAACACCAATCACCCTCCATGGCTGAATGCTCTGGATGATACAATGAGAGGATGAGACAAGAACACAATAAGAAAAATCATGAACCAGTTTACCCATAGATAAAAGATTAAAGGTAAATTCAGGTACATATAAAACATTAAGTAGTTGTAAGGAATCATTGACATAAATAGTACCAATATGGGTAACCTGCACTTTGCAATTATTAGGAAGATATACATAAACATTATTAACCAATTTATAGGAATGAAAAAGAGATAAAGAACACGCAATGTGATCTTTAGCACCAATATCAATAATCCATTCTTTGGAACTGGAATGATTCATAGCAGCAACATTCAAAGAAATATGATAAATAAACCCACAGTTTGAAGAAACCAAACCTGTGGGGTTTAACGGCGGTGAGACATGCCGAGGGAAAGTGACTGCATTAACGTGATGAGCAGAGGATGGAAATCCTTGGATGAGCTATAATAATTGCTCATATTGCTCTTTAGTAAATTGAAACTGAGGAGCCTGGTCCTCTGAATGTTCAAGAGTAGGAGAATCAGTAGAGTGGAGAATCACATCTTCAGTATCCACGGCATTAGCATACACCCTAGTCGAAGATTTCTTGGAATTATTCATATTTATAGGAAATCCGTGCCTCTTGTAGCACCTACCAATAGTATGACGCTTTTTGCCACAACGGATGCAAGTCGGGGGAGCTGAACTGTGAAAGAATTTGCGTTGGGTCAGAGCAGTGGAACCCTTCACTGCCAAAGCATTTACATCAAAAACCAACGAAGGTCGTTCTTGTTGAAGAACCAAGGAAAAAACTTTATTTAATGAAGGTAGAGGATCCATCAATAGAAGATGTTATTTAACAGTAGAATGTTTATTCAGTCCCTTAACAAAAACCATAACTTGATCATTTTCATGAAACTCACGGATGTTCTTGGACAAATCGCAAGAACACTGAGGACTACACGTATAAGAGGGAAGAGGACGCAATATTTGCAACTCGTCCCACAAGATCTTGAGCTTGGTAAAATATTCATGAACTGATAAACTTCCTTGTTGACAAGTATAAATCTCAAGCTAAAAGTCACAAATACAGAAAGAATTGCTTTGAGCAAATCTTGCTTTGAGATCATTCTAGATCTCATATGCAGAATCCAACCATATAATAGACTGTGCGATAGAAGGAGAAACGCAATGAATAAGCCATGAATTACCAAGTTGTTACAACGTTCCCATGGAACGAATAGAGGATCTGAACGTGATGGCTGCACGATCGAACCATCCACAAAACTAAGCTTATTCTTGGACAGAAGTGACATCTTCATGGCTTTCTACCACTGGTGATAATTCGGTCCTGTAAGAACCGAAGATACAAGAACCAACGTTGGATTCTCATTAACGTGAAGGAAATATGGACTGGACGGATTCTCTTCTGATTTTGACGTCGAACTAGAAGCTGCACTCCGAGCGTTGAAGCTGGCCATATGAACACTCTTAATGTAAAGAAAGAAGATAAAGAAACGATATTGTTTCTTGGACGGAAAAACAAATATTAGTTGAATTAGTGGGTTGTAGGGTCGTTTTATTTTATTGGTTAAGCAAAATAAATTAGTGGTTTGCTATAATCTTGTTAGTGCATGGAATTGTGAGATTATGGTCCAAAATTTCCTTTTTGTTTTGCTGCTCCTAGTGTTATTTAAAGATCTTGCAAAAAAAAAAAGTATTATTTAAAGACTGATGTATTCTTCTTTTATTAAATGTGTAGTAAACAGTTCACCTTGTATGTCCCTGACTTTGAATATTTTTTCTTTTCCTTTTACCAACACTTATAGCCTACTCTTCGCTTTCATCGCGTTTCGTATCTAAGCTCTTTAATTTTATTTCTTTTTAGGTTTATTTTATTTATACTTTTTAATATAACCTAATATTAATTACCACTTTTTATAGGTGGATGAGATTAACTTGATAAAAATGAAAATATGAGTACTAATATGCAATTAACATCCAAGTTAAGAATTAAATTGGACTTTTTCCAATGTAATATTCCCTTTAAAATAAAAGTAATTCTTTGATTCTTACTAAATAAAACTTTTATGTTAATATTTAAAATTTGTAATATCATATTTTTGAAGTTATTATATAATTTAATTGGAATAACATTGACATAAACAGGAGAAAGGGTTCAATCAATCTTTGGTTAGTTTGAAATACTAGACATTAGGTCCCTCCGTTGTCTGTGTTTCTAATTCTCCGCTTCATAAGCCCCTAACCTGTTTGTAGAAATTCCTTAACCAAGACCCGCCTGTTCATATGCTATGACAACGGAAAGTACATCGTCCACTACAAGGACCACTTTCGTCGATCAATTAGTAGTGAGTTTATTTTTAGAACCTCCTCAACTCTCAGTTCTATTACTTCTCTAGGGCTCCAAGTTCGTATGGTGATTTTCAGGTTCCAGGGGATGTTGTCGTTGATCTCTCTACCATGACGAATCAAACTATCAAGCTTGGTGGCGGCCTCCGTCAGGTCTCCCTTCAATTTCTTTTTGTTGTCAAATATCCCAAAAAAAAAAAAAAAGAGGCACAGTTAACTAACAGTTTGTTTTGAAGCTTTATAGGATGGTGATGCTATTTCCGTTATAAAGGCTGGCAAATTCAGGTTCTCTAGGCCTAACAAATATTGGGTTGAAAGCTCCCACAAAAGGGTCAGTTTACTTTCACAATAATATCACAACTGCTTATGTCACAATGTGTTGCTTCCGGCTATTATTAGTTCCTTTTTAATTTTCTTGCACCCAGCTGTGTGAGATATTGAGCAGACTTTCGATCATTTTTTGCAGCACAAATTGAAGGTTGATTATTAAGGAATATATATGCTTAACAATTTTGAAATGAAGATTTCTCTCCTGATTTTTTTTATTTTCACTATGTTTGATTGCAGAATAAAATTGTGCATAGTTTTGTACCCTTTACTTGGTAGTGATGGTGTTCTGCTTGTGTTTATACTTTGTTTTGGAGCAACCATCAGTCTGTTGACTTGCAAATGGCTTCTGATAGCTCCACTGGATAATGCTTGATCTTATGCTTAACTTCTACTTTTTCTTTTCTTTTACAGTACGTACCTTGTGTCGACGATACTGTTCTAGGAATTGTGGTGGACTCCAAAGCAGATGTAAGCATTCATGTCCTGTCTAACCCAAAATTTGCTTCATTGTTCCTTGGTAGTTTTAAGAAATTTCATGTTTCAGCTTCCATCTTGGCTTTTTTTTTCTTCCTAGCATACGTGAAATAGCTGTTCCTCCTGTGTTTTCTTTTTCTGCAAAAGAAGTATGCTTAGAGGAAAGTGATTGCAAAACGTTGATGACGACCTTCTATAGGTTGGCAATTCATTTTTGTGGTGATATTAATTTTTGGTTTGCTTTGGCAAGCATCATAATCACTTATGATAAAACTGAATGGTTGGCTTAGTATTGTAGAGAATGAAATTTCATTCTTAATTATGGTGTAAGACCAGAAAGAGTTTGTCTATGATTGATTGTTATATTTCTTCTTGTAACTATGCATTATGGTAGAGGAAGAGAATTTCATAAAATTTTAATCAATTATTTGGCTAGAAATTTCCTCCAAAAAATCAAACGTGCGAATTAGTTTAGGAGAAAGATAGAGATAAGCATTCAAGTTGGCTAAACTCAAGTAGTTCTCAGGCCTCACTAATCTTACTAAAAAATAAAGATATGGGTTAGTGTTGGTTTTATATATCCTACTTATTTACTTATCTATGATATCCATGGTATCCATGCAATGTAATTGTTCTCATATATATCCTATTTATTACTTATATATGGTTTCCATGCAAAGTAATTGTTCTGTAGGTTCTGCCTATCTCCCTAATTTTGGTATGAGTTATAGTATCTATCCAATTTGCGATCACATCATTTAAATCTTTGAAGTCTTTCTTGATAATTGATCAACTTATATTTTTTACTTTTAGAACTTCCTTGTGGATATAAAGGGACCTTTGTTGGCATTTTTGCCTGTGCTGGCATTTGAAGGAGGAACAAGGAGAAATATTCCAAAATTTGAGGTGGGTACATAGTACATCAAGTCATGCATGTCAGCCTGTTCAAATGTCAGATGGATTGTTATTGACCTATGAGATAACAGTAAATGTTTGTGAGTCGTGCCTCCTGCTTGAAATTTATCTGATAATTGCCTCACATTTTAAGGTTATGCATTCATTTTTTATTTTGTCAATTGGGAGTGAATAGCCAAATTTTCCTTTTTATGTTGTAACTTTCCTTTTGGATTTCAGTGTGTAAGAATTTTGATGGTAAAACCAATTGTTCAGCCACTTTATTTGTACTAGTTTGCAAATGAAACCAAAAAATAATAATTTTTGCCATGTAGTCCACAACTTATGCTGTTTATTTTTATTTTTTTATGTTCTTTATAACAGAATAAACTGAGTGGTTTACTCGCAGAACTTCAATTGCATAATTGATGTTTGCTTTGCTACTTGCCGTGCTATTGTATTTTTCTCATTTCCTGGAACAGGTTGGTTCATTGCTTTATGTTCGGGTTGTGAAGGCAAACCCCAGAATGAATCCTGAGTTGTCATGCATGGATGGTTGGTTGCCTTTGCTTTAAGCTATTCCTGTGTCTTATTAGTTTTGTTGAATGCTATGGACTATCACTTATACTTGTGATCTTTAGCCACTGGAAAAGCAGCAGAATTTGGCATCCTCAAAGATGGCTACATGTTTGAATGCTCAACTGGTCTATCTAGAATGTGAGATAGCGTCTCCCCTTCTAAAGAGTAGCCATTTTCTAATAATAGATTGCCACGTTCGTAACAAGAATGATAACAGCATGCATGTCATTGTTGCATTTAATGAGCTTTTAATTTCTTTTCCAGGCTCTTAAGCTTACCAACATGTCCTGTTCTGGAGTCTCTTGGCAAGAAACTCTCTTTTGAGATAGCTGTTGGATTAAATGGTCGTGTTTGGGTATGATACCTTGGTAGTACCTCAGTATGTCTTTTAGTTTCATTTGATCTGTCTTGATGCTTCACTTATTCTTTATGTTCCTTTTGGTTAACCGGCGAACACTCTCCAGATTTTTTTTTTATGCTCTTAACGAATGTACTCCCCTTTCCGACTCCTGTAGATAGTATTTCGTTTTGGATAATTAAATGGCTAAATATGATCTCTTATTTTTCTATTTTATGATGATCCAGGTGAATGCTGACTCTCCATCAACAGTCATCATTGTCTCTAATGCAATCATGAACTCAGAATCTTTGAGCGGGCTGCAGCAGAAGATCATGGCAGAGAAACTGCTGCAGAGAATACAGGGTAAGATCGATAACGTTTGTCATTTTATTCTTCGACAAGGACCATATGGTTATACATGGGTAGTTCCTTATGTGCAGAATGATACGGGAAAGGAGTCACTGGTCTTCACTATTTCATTTGCTGGCTCCAAGCTCAGAAAAAGGATTAAGATCTTCTAGTTCCTAGCTTTAGAAGCACAATGACTACTTGTTAACATTTGAAGATAAAACTTCCAATTTGGTTGCAGCAATTTTGAATAACATTGATCTTCTCTCGTGTTTCTTTTTGCATTTTCCAACGACCATATAATGGAGAATGAACAAGCGTACATTCGACTTTAATTTGCAGCAGATATGGGAGTTGAATCCGCAAGTGTCTGTATCCTCTAATCGTTAAAGCCTTACAAAATTTGTCGCCGAACTCTTTGGTGTTGACAAAGAAAGCAGAGATAGTTGTAAATTTCTGAAATCTAGTCCTAGTTGGGAACACTCATATTGAGAAACATACTAGCATATGAAGTGTGACCACTAAGCACATTTAAGCTTCAAGGACGTCAATGATTGTCTACGGAAATCAATAATGGAATCATATCATTGATATACGTTATATTTCTTACGCAAATTTTGTGAACAGTCAGAAATAGAGCAAAGAAGAATATATAATAACATAAGAGTGCTTAATTTGTGAGAATGAGGTTTGTTTCCAGATGAAGGCCTTGTTCTCAAGCAGAAGGGAGGATATTCAGAGCAACCTCTTTAAGCGATGGCATAGCTTCTTGCTTATGCAAGCAAATATACGTGTCCCTCACTCTTCTAAGGACTTTCCACGGACCAGGATAGCACCTATACCAAAAACAAAAATGAAACCTTTTCAAGAGTAAATTATCCGACAAGTCTTTCAATTCAAGCATACCTGAAAAGGGTTCCACCATTGCGTCCTTTAAAGTTGTGAATGTAATATACAGTCTCCATCTTTGGAAACAGGGTCTTTGATAGAGAAGCCAGCTTTGGGTAGAAGAAAGGTGGGTAATCTTAGTTCATTTCAAGGGCAACTTTGGTCTCATCAGTGTATAACTAACATGATTGCATTACTCATAACCCATTCTTTTCATTTCTCCTTTTGGGACGGTAAGAAAAGTTCTCCTATTGAACCAATGGAAAAACTCGCAATTATATGAGAATATGATAAAACTGAGTCTGAGATAGCAAAGGATACAGCCAGATCTTATCCGGTCAAGTTCGCCATTGAATATAATCAATTTCCGACTTGTGTTTGCGACAGCTTCCTTGTAAAGCTCTTCGACCACGAGCATTTCTACGAAATACATCCTCTAAATAAGCAAGATGGCATTTCAATGCAATGCAATGCTACAATGTTGCAGGTTTGAATCTACCGTTGACATTAAAGTATGGGTAAGCAACTAGGAAAAGTTCGTCTTCTGGCTTCACACGATCGGCCATTTTGACTTTTTCAACAAAACCAAAATCCTCAAAGAATGATGGCTTAGTCAAATAATCCAACTTCAAAGAAGATCCTTCGAAGGCCGACGATCTTGCAAATTTTACTTCATTTGCCTCTGGGAAAAACTGCCATAATTAAAGCAATTCCGTATCTAATGGTGCAGATATGTGATGAGAGGGATAAAATTACATCTTTATTATATTGAGGAAACGAGAAAACATATGGAGTTAAAATAGGGGATGAAGACATGAACAGAAAGGAAAAGGATGACATGTAAACTGCGTAGAAGGTAACCAGACTTTGGCTAAAAATTATCCATCCTGAAACAACAGTAACCACTTAACTCACATCTTTGTAATAGCATTACAGTCCACTGACGGATGGCTTAGTTAAGGTCCATGTTACTTTTGATGAAAGTGTTGATAATGCTAATATAATAGCCACGGAGAACTACTTGAATTTCATTTTTAAGCACTCTGTAACAAACATAAGCCTAACATCTCGTAAAACAATTTGTAAAAATCAAATGGATTGTTTTTGTGGAGTTCAAATTCAAATGAGGAGCACGATATGAACTTACTATTCTTGTTCGTGCAACTTTCTCTGGGCTTACAAAGGAATCACAAAATTCACGTATTAACTGCATACTCCCTGTCATTTCTATTCCTCCTTCACCATCACCTGATTTACAGTGTAATTTAACATATGTACAGAATATCCGGTGAATTGAGTCACATAATTGCAGACGAAGTAGACTTCAAATGCAACAAATATGCACCTGGTACTGATTCAAGTCCAGCTGTCGGAAATTCAATCTCCTGTAAAAGATGCTTGCTTTAGTATGGACTATTCAGGAATGCCACATATATTGTGAATCTATAATTTCCAATTCCTGAAATATTTAACTGCAGATACTAACCATCAACTGTCTGTTATCCTGCAAAGCCAATTCAGCTGCTTTTTTGGCCTGTTCATCAGTTCAAGTCTCAAATTATGCTGTCATGTTTTGCAGTTACTAGTATGAGGATGTCATTACACGGACATAATGCATAGAGAAGCGTACTTGATGGAGGAGCTCTACATAGTCACTGGGAAAAGGCACATCATATTCAACCAAGGGATTATCATCCCTTGAAGCTGAGCAAGGTCTAAGATAGGCGCCAACAGACTTTGTGATTGAACTGATTCTATTACTAAGGGGATGTCCAGCATTCTTTGTCTGATAGGTTTGGCAAATAATATCCTAGAAAATCTTAATCAAAACAAGTCAAAAGAAAAGAATGAGAAGATTAGAATTTGTGTCTAATCTTTATAAGATCTGTGATTGTTATTTCAGAACATCTTTATCCTGAAAAATCTAGATGTAGAGTTTCAGTGAACTCATGCTATGCTACAGATGCTGTGTTTTCTTTCTTTTATTCTCTTTGATATCATAATCAACCATATGGTATTGTATGTGATTCGCAAGTAATGACAAGTGCTTACAGAATTTGAACAAAAGAAACTAAAGACATTCTAACAGATGACTTGAATTCATTTACGTCTACTTTACTTATGACGAAAGGACGGTGAAGCTATATCCCCACTGACTGAAACTCAATTCCCAAAATGAACTAGTCTGAGCTGCATTTTGATTATGGACTAAGAATCTTACCAAGCAAACCATTTTCCTTATCAAGTACAGTTTTGCTGTGAAGTGGGGAGGAATAATTATCAACAGAAGAATCATTGAATTGAAATTAAACCCATGGAATTGTTCCCAACAGATAAATTATGCCTTTTTCTTATAGTTTTTATTGTCACAACCAAATTGGAAAAATCCATATTCCTGTTCTATTCCACAAGAACGGCACATAATGAGCAATACAGTTTGAAAAATTCCGACTCCATCTTGGACAAAAAGAAAAACGAACAGGAAAAGAAGGAATTGAACTTAGTAAAGCAGCAATGGAGTCCCAACTGTTTTTGGCTTAACTTACTACAGTTAACGTATTTCAAATCCTAAAATGAGTCATTGGTTGAGGCAAGGAATTCTGACAAAAACTCAACTCATCAAACACTCACTAACCTTTGTAGGAAGAAGGGGAGATATTGGAATCGCAGAAGTTGAGAAAATTGGAGTGCTGGATAGTCGCATTTTTCAAGTCTTTTTAACTTTCAGTTGGCTTTACTGGAAGTTGATATGTACTACGCTTACATTAGATAAGGTACGTACAATCAAGTTGATAAGATAAGGCTATGTTGTCTATTTATATGACAACTACTTCAAAGTGACTTCTTCTTAAAAAATCGTTTTTCAAGTTGGATCCCAAATTCAATAACGACTAAATTTGATTTTTTTTTTTTTTTGTTAAAAAGGAAATGAAACTAGTACAAACTATCTAACGCAAAATCCAGCTATACAACGCACCGTGCTGGTCCCAGCGAATGAAGTCCAAAGCTGTTAGCAGGGGCTCAGGTAAGATGTGTAGTCCTAGACTAACAAGGGTTACAAGCGAGGCTAAATGATCCGCACTCTGATTCTCTTCTCGATGAATGTGTTGAAGATGTATCTCCCAGTTTTGTTGTAGCAATGCACGAATACCTATCACCAGAAGAAGTTCATCAGGTAAAACTGTAAGGGAAGAAAACAAAATATTGATTACCTCGAGGGAATCCACTTCCAAGATGACTTGACGATAGCCCAGGGTCCAGGCCAGCTGGAGGCCCGCGTGGATCCCTCCTAACTCTGCACTACGCAAGGATCCACTGGGCATGTGTTGCAGAAAACCTCCATACCACCGGCCTTGCCAGTTCCTAATAAGCCTCCCAGTAGTAGAAACAATACCTCCACGTTTTACGGCCCCATCAGTATTGAGCTTAACCCAGTCCGCTGGCGGTTTGGACCATCCTACTAATTGGCCCGGGGATAAACCTTGGTTCGGGAACACACAACTTTCCATTACCTGAGCCTTTTCAATACCGTCGATGTAGGCGAATACGGCGCGGTCCCCTATAGTTGGCCACGTAAATTTGGGTTCAAACACACTTTTATTACGCCAGTACCACAGGAACCAGCAGGTAACGCCAAATAGTGTGGCCCAATCAAAATGTCTTACCTCGTGGTGAGTCGTAAGAATAGACTATACCCACCTCAACTCATCATGCAGGAAGAATTCTGGATCCTCGATCTTCGTGGGAAATTTGGCCCAGATCGCTTTAACCCGCATACAATCTCGAAGGGCGTGGAGGGTTGTTTCAATTTGGCCACAGTGTTGGCAACGGCTATCCGTAGCAATATAGCGAAGCACTTGTTGGTGATCAGTGAGCAGTTTACCTTTGGCCAGCAGCCATAGGAACGCCCGAATCCTCTGAGGCCCTGCCCATTTTCAGATAGTCTCCGATATTCAACTATGCTCGTCAGTGGTATCCCCTTCAAGTAGGTCATACGCGGATGTTACAGTGAATTGTCCATGCGTCATCTTTCCCCACTGGAAGGTATCGTCTACGGTAGGATCATCGTAGGTGTAGGTCTCCGCAATGTCCAGGCATACAGAAGAGGGGAGATAGTGCTGAAATAAGTGCCACTTCCATGTACCATCGGCATTCTTGAAATTTGCAACACAGGCGGAGAGGATACTTTCGGGGATAGGAGACGAAGCCACATCTATAAGGGGTCCCCAGCCCTTGACCCAATTGTCCAACCAGAAACGAATCCTTCGGCCATTCCCTAGGTGCCATTTAAGGCCTTGGCAGACGACCGGCCACGTGGTAGCTATACCCCTCCAAGTGCTCGAGTCCCCTATCATGGTAATGACAGGGGGAATGTATTGAGGGTCAAAATGATACTTAGGTCTTAAGATTTGAACCCAAAGAGCTTGGGGTCGAGTAAGCAACACCCATCCCAATTTCTCCAAGAACGCGTCATTAGAAACGCGTATACGTTTAATGCCTAAGTCCCCCTTTTTTTGGGGCCGGCACACGGTGTCCCAATTGGCTAGGTGCATGTTGGGACCCGCTCTTGGAAGCCGGACCCCAACCGGAACAAACGGAAACACAAGTCGAAAACGAATCGAAGGAACG
>JANSVB020000098.1:1546982-1557599 GCA_025504935.2 Erythroxylum haughtii
ACTTGTAAAAGTTGAAGAGATAGTGAAATCTCAGAAAGACTTCTGAGGACTGGACGTAGCCCACGATTTGGGGTGAACCAGGATAAAATCGCTGTGTCGACTACTCCTTACTCTATCTGTCTTTTAGATTCAAGTTTTATTATTACTTAGTTCTTAAACAAAGTTTTCAAAGTATTGATTAATTAGAATCTAACGAAAGTTCTGTAGAAGAACTCTATCTCTAACAAACGTTTTGCAAGAGTTTTTAAAACAGGGGAATACACAATTCAATCCCCCCTTCTCATGCATTCATATATCGTATTTTAAGCATTGTAATAACGTGTAATTCACTTCAATATGTGGATTAGTGCTACCATAAAGATGGTTTACGACAATCTCTTTTAATTAATTAAAGGACAAAAGTTCTAGTCACTTAATACTTATGAAGAAATTCGTCCACTAATAAAAATAGTCATGCATGGTATGACAAAAAAAGAATAGGAAAAATGATTAAACATGAACTAAAGAAAGTGACGACTCTTTACAGGCTATTACAAAAGGGGCACTTTTAATTATATGATAGATGTGGCAAATCTAGTCGTAACATGAAACACTGCAAAGGTACAGAAAATATTCCACTTTTTCAAGTTACAATTGAGGATAAATTTTCATCAACTTTATTACATGAATTCCTTATTAACGTTACATGAATATTGGAGAGTCTAGTAAAATTATATGTCATTTTGCAACAAAAATAATTTTTTCACACTTATGTTGCAGTTGGAGATCTAATTAGATACTTCCAATCACAACTATATATATCAACTTGAACTTTAAAGATGGAGAGAAAATTTGGGTTCGTTGATTTAAACACTTTTCAACTTTCATTCCAACGAAAAGGACTAAGGTGAAAGGGCATTCCAAGATCACGTCACACCAATTGCAAATGCAAGCTTTAAAATGCAAGGCTATTAAAAATTGAAGTCAACAAGAAACTGACACTAAAATTAGAAGTCAACAAAATGTGAATGACACTTATTAGTGGAAGTGTTTTTGCTAATTTCTAAATCAGTAGTTGGAAATGTGTTTATATTAGTTAGAAATCAACACATTTTTTTATGGTGCTTGCGTATATTAGCTGCAAATATGAGTGTAATTAACATATGCACTTATCTTGCTTATGTATGGAAATTTTTGTTAGAAACCAAACAATTCAATTAAATAAATGAAATTAACATACCTTCCATTCAATCAAAATGAACATGTTAAACTTAGTTACATTCTTCTTAAACATTTTATTAGTAGGAAAAAATGCATAGCAATAATAGACATCACCACAAAAAATAGTAAGAAATATATCACAAACACCTTCTTCAATAGTTGTTCTTATTGATAATAAGCTTCAGTTTATACTCTATATATTTTATTTTTCTCTTCAAACTATATTTTCTTTTATATTCCTTAATTTTTTAGTCTTTTAATAACTTTCTCACATATTTCTTTGTCTTCAATTGTCCTTTTATTACTCATAACTAATTAGCTCTTCAAGTTAGTACTTTTTATCCTCAATTTGTATAAAACATAAATTGAGATTCATGCCCATGAAAAAACTTATAATTCTCAACCTTACAATAATCATCAAAATAAAAATCATTATAATCCAACAACCCAAAATATTCAAATTGTACAAAAATAGTTAAATAAAACTTACTAAACATTTTAGACACTTATAAACCTTCCACATAGGATTTTTACTACTCTAATAAGTCTTTATAAATGAGTTAAAGCTATACAAACATTAAACATAAGCTGAAGAATCATTATTAGTTGAAGATCTAAAGTATAATGGCTATAATTTTGATTGTTACATGTGATTCTATGGTCTGGTGTTTCAATATTTAAGTTAGGTGACAAGATAAGATATGTTTCGATGGTGAGATTTAGGTTTCAAAAGCTAAGTATAAGGCAAGAACAATTTTCAATAAGATTTTTATGTGGAATTTTCTTCGCTAGAAGAAAATTTTCACATGTTCACATTAGGATTTATTAGTGTTGAGTCTGAAGAACTTGGCTAAATATGTTAATTCAATTAGTTTGTTTATTATAAAATGATGAAATATTAAATAATATTTTAATATTTATAAAATAGAAAATATTTTTTAAAATAAAAGTTAAATTTTAGAAAAGTCATGTTAACATCAACGTAGCCTAATTTACCTAGCTAGTATACCACGTCTAACATATTAATAGTTCTGCGACGAAAAACTAACAAAAATCTAACGAAGTTGCATTTTTATTTTTAAAACACTATGATACAAATTAGTATCAAAGATGATAATAAGAACTAATCTAAACTTTTTGCAAAACGTTAAAGGATGATATGTCCATTTAAGCTTAACTTGGTACATTGTTTTTATGCAATTTTAATATGGGAACACAAAAATTATACCATAATTATATAGCATGTCATATATGTTTTCACTAATATTTTATATAAATTGTTCATTTCTTAATTTAAAAAAAATAGTATCTAATTCCTAATATTTTTATTTTCATCTTTGTTCAATTTAACATACAAAAAAATGCCTTAAATTGAGACTATAAGCAGGACGAATAAGTTGATCAGTATGCTCAATGTTATGGGTGAAGAATATGAGTTCCTTTCTATCTAAGTTTTATAGGTACATATCTTCTGTAAGCCTATTAATTATTGCATGAAACTCATAGGTATTGCTATACATGTTGATCCATTCTTACAATTTTCTCCAAATCCACTTGGTGTAGGAGCAGTCAAAGAAGAGGTGGGTGATTTTTTTCGTTTTCTACTTTATAGAGGACACATGTGTCCTGAATGTTTAGAAAGTGCAATTTATCCTTTGTAGCTAGACCTTTTTTAATCACTAGCTAGCCATATTAGGAATGAAGTCTTTAGGGTCAGGGATTTGTTCCATATAATAAGACCCCTTGACTCTCTCGCCTCTAGCTTTGAACAACTCTTTATAGGAGTTTTTTGTTAATTTCCTTAATGAGTGATTAAGCCATAAATATTTATCTTCAAGCCCCTCTTAGGGATTATAGTCAAGGATTATATGTGAGAGCTCTAAGGGGTAGTTACTCCAACTATTTCCTTATATATATACCTTAATTTTAGTATCAATTAGGAACGCAACTCTTAATTGTGCATTGTGGTTGGACTGATAAAAAGATCTAGCTTTGCTTTAGTTGTCAAAAAATAGGGAAGCCTTTTCCCCATTTCCTATTATGCATAGAATAGAGCTAGCTAGTGAGTCTTTTAGCTTGAGTAATTGTGACATGAACTAGATGCCTCTGTAGGTAGAAATATGATCTTAAAAGTTACTATGTTGAAGCATATTGGCCTTAATCCATCTAAACTATAGTGTTTCGTTACCTTCCAACAATCTCTATAGTCTTTCGGCTATAGTGTTTCCTTACCTTCCAATAATCTCTATAGTCTTTTGGTTGATAGGATTTTGTTGGTAAGGCTGATTTTAGTGATTCCTAACTGTCCTTCAATGATCGACTTATAAACTTCATCTTAACTTACTTTGACCTTAGCTCTTCCTGTCTTTCTCCTTTTGCATAGGAATGCGTTCATAATTTTCTCAATTGTCTTAATGGTAGTATCGAAGAGCAGAATATGTGCTGACTAGTAAATTTGGAAGGAGTTTAACACTAATTTGATCAACATTAGTCTTCTCGTTTGTGAAAGGTCTCTGTGACTCTGATAGCTTAGTCTTTTGAATTTTTTCCACAAGAGGTATGGAATCCCTGTACATGAATATTCTAGCCACTTTTGGACAAGATTAATTAGCTATTATTGTAGTTCACTTACAGCCCAGATAAATCTTTTAACACTTTGAAGGTTGTGATAATTATGAATAAGGATTTGTCTTTAACCTTGCAGAATAATTGGTTAATTTAAGCTCAAAACACTTAGTAAAGTAGTCAAGTGAAATTTTGTGGTTGAGAAGCCTAAGGACAGTCTCCATGCACAAAATGAAGAGTCAGGGGAGAGAAAGTCTCCTTGTCTTATCCGTTACCTTTAAAGAGTTGAGTGACTTGAATTTGACAAAGAAATCAAAGAATTAAAGTAATTACATGATAAAGTCCCAATTAATAATGTCAAAAGCATTGTTGAAATTGACTGGCGATTGTTGTAATAAAAATGACAAAATATGGCACTTTAAGTAAAACCTGAAGGCCTAATCCTATAAATGTCAAATTTGACATCTTCAAATTAATTCTTTTACAATTTTTTCAGGATTCATTAGATGTTGTGATGTGTATTATATTTTTTTATAAGAATTCTCTTTACTAAGGATCCTGTAGACCTTGTGATATATATTATGTTTTTTTTAATAAGAATTCTATTTGCTCAAATGAGATGATATCAAAATGATCATATATAAAACTCATATTAGAATTAGGTTGAACGTCTAATACGTATTATTTATATGTAGCGAGAATACCATAAAAAAGATACCCACATCAATATCTTTAAAAATCTCTTCCATCCTTTTATTCTTGTACATCTTTAATGTGAAAGTGATAATATCTGAAGAAGTTTGCAAGCCTGACCCATTTAAAATAGAATAACGTCAGGCACCATCGGCTAGATTCATATTAATCTAAAAATATGAATTTTGAGGTTTTTTTAAAAAATATTTTAACCAAAAATAAATTTAAGTTCATAAGTATCCACCCATTTAATTGCATACATAAGCTGCTTAGCCAGCATTTTATATAGAAAGATTTTCATTTTGTAAAATTAATTTATGATAATGGTTTTTTATTTTAACTTTTTGAGTTGTATAGTTAAAAGAATAACTTAAATTCCTTCGTTGAAACCCGGTTGGATACCGAATTGTCTAGTAACCTTTTTTTTCTTAAAAGGATCTATTCTTAAAATATTCTTTTTAATCCCTAGATCGTAAAAGTTATTTAATTACAAATTAGTCAGAACTAATTATAATTACAGAATTGCTAATAAAACTTAAAGTAATACATTTACCTTGAGAATTTGTAAATGCTTTTCATCCATGTTTACGTTTAGCAGACCGAATCAAGTTGAAAAATGGGCATATTTACTTCTTCTTTTTCCCTAGTCCTAAATCAATCGTGATTCCATTTGGAATATTATAATATATATATTTATATATATATATAACATCTTTAATTAAAATTTTAAAAAATGCATATCAATGAGCCACTCTTCAATTTTCTTTAGTTCGGCATCAACCAATGTAGTGTCAGGCTCATTTCTACGAGTTCAGATCTCCTGTCCAATATTACGGTATCTTATTCTGTCCAATAAATCTCAACCATTTATTTATATGAGTCCCACGTAAATTATGCATGGATCCCACATAGGTCCTGCAAAATAAATGGCTGAAATTTCATAGAACAAAATAAGATAGAATAAACTGGACAAAAGATCTTGTCTCCATTTCTACACTTCTCGAGGATGCCAAGAGGACATACATACAACACCAGCGCTAAGATTTAAGACTATAGTACAGCATGGTGCCATGCAACGATTAATGAAGTTTCTTACGTATCTTTGAAGAGCAGTCTTGCATGGGCACTTATTCCTTTGGAATTACCTAACCATTATTACAAAGATAAGGGAGACATATAGGTAACGAAGGTGAAGCACAAGGTTAAGACCGATTTAAAGCAGTCAACAAAGAAATTTCATGGAAAGGGGCAGGCGCACTGTCATGAGAATTCACAACACTCTACATTTTTAGCCTACAAGAATATCACACAAACATTCAATAGACCTGCAGTCAGCCAAAATTTGCAGGTGGAAGATGGAAGAACGAAAACTGAGAGCTGAATTATTTTGACAGGATTGGACTGGCATCAAATTATAGTAAATATGAATTGAACATTACATGTGACCAATAGGCATTGAGGATCTTAATCATCATCATGGACTTTATACATTTTTGTTGCACTGTATGATTGTGAAGCTTACCATTGGATGCTAGCAAAGGAATCAACAGACAGTTCACCTAATCTGAATTTAATTACTTGTTGGAATAATCGTAGTGATTCTGTATTTCATTGACAAACCCAATAAGATGGAAAATAGACAAGTTATGCATAAATAGTACGAAGAAAGAGAAATGTAGATCCATGTTTGAGGGGATCACCAAATACCTCTATGAACTAGCTAAAACAAAATGCCGAATATTACTTATCCCTATGACCAAAAGGAGCCCTATAGAAGGTTCAAAAGGAGCTCCTTAAAGAATCATGGGTGAATCAAACAGCAGTGCTTCCTCAAGTTAAAAATCTTCTGCCATGTTCATTGATATCGAACTTCAACTCCTTAACAAGTATTATAGACACTCCAAGTTTGTAAAGTAGTGCTTGCATCCTTTGTTTCCTCAACTCATCGATCTGAGGTCATAAAACATGCAATATCAAAGATAGGATGAAGGTAAAGATACTGAATTACTTAAAAAGCATAGGCATATTGTATTCTAAAACCTAAAAGTTGGCGTAAGCAACGCGGAACTGTGTCCAATTCCAGTAGCATCAATGGCCTACCTTTGTGAGATGGGAAGAAACGACTACTATATGTTTCCAAGACCTTTGACAATGAGCTGGGATGGAATGACAGCTTGTTGGTCATGTCTACTAAGTTGGCCATTTTGTCCAAGAAAACATTCTGGTTTAAGGTTGAGAGTCTTCTACCAGTTTCTCCTTCTAACACGGAGAGGTAAGTTGCAATATTGTTCCAACCACTCCATGCAATGTTTTTTGCAGAAAGAACACCATTAGATTGGGTCAACATCAGTGCACCACTTTTTGTTGCCGTAATAGCTGCAAAATATAATATACTCGCCAAGTTTAGATATAGTTTCTTAAAAAGCTAAATAATATTATATAACTCCCAAAATAATTATGAATAGAATTATATTTAAAATATAAAGACAATAGAGACTAAAAAGTAGATTCGTTAATTGATCTGAAAAATTTATCTGAAACATAATTTTTTAAGAAATTTCAAATTTGAACTTTTAAAAAAATTATATTTTAACTGTCAAAAAAGTCATATGTATTAAAAAATACTTTTTTATTTTACAACCAAACAATCATTTTTAAAAAAATAACTTTTGCAATGAAAAAAAGAAATTATTCATCCTTCAAAATCTCAACCAAATTTTCACTCACTATAACAAGTAGAAGCGTATTACCAGGTTGTAATGGCTTATTAATGAAAATATGTCATTTGTCTAAAAACTAAACAGAATTCAATAAGTAGAATGTGTACTATCTATTATTTAACTTATGGGATTTATCCTGGTCCACCATTGTATGAGTCATCACACAGGATTAAAGTATTAAAGCATAAAGCAGCTAACCTCAGGGCACAGGTGAGTTGGTAAGGGGCTCTTCTGGCTTAAGTGAGGTCGCGGGTTCGAACCGTCCTCATGTATGCAGTCGTTTAAAACTTGGAGCCAGAGCTTTGCCTCCCGCAAGAGACCTACCTAGCTTGAGCGGGGATTAGTCTGAGAGTGGATAGCTTAAAGATGTCTTTCTATTGTTGGGACCCTCTTAGGACACCTCGTGGGCAACAAAAAAAGAAGAAGTATAAAGCAGCTAACTTTATATCATTGAAGAATGACGTATCTGGTTCTGGTGTCTTTCAATTTCAGTCCATTCCTACTAAAACATTATAACTTGGTGCAATTCTCAAACTCCAATACAAGAGCAGGTCAGACTTGGTTAGAGAGCTAAAGAGCAGAAAAATGGCTGACCCTATTCCACCAAGTGTGAAGAGAGCATGGGAATAGTGGAACATTAGAGGTGCTCTTCTCTTTAGCCTTTTGTTGCAGACCATTCTGGTGTTGTTTGCTCCCTCCAGAAAACGCACTGCCAAAAGGCTCATCATTTTGATGGTATGGTCCGGTTACTTGCTCACCGATGCTATGGCCAACTTCGCTGTAGGCCTAATCTCCAATAGCCAAAACAACGAACCTTCAAATCGAACTGGTCCAAAGGAAAACCCGGACCTTTTGGCTTTTTGGGCACCCTTCCTTTTACTTCACCTCGGTGGTCCTGACACTATCACTGCTTTTGCTCTCGAAGATAATGCTCTTTGGCTCAGGCATTTGTTGGCTGTGATATTTCAGGCTGTAGCTACAAGGTATGTGTTTCTTCAAACATTTCAATATAACAAGATTATTATACCAACGTTTATCATGTTTTTGGTTGGGATTATCAAGTACTTGGAGAGGACTCGGTCTTTGTATCTTGTTAGCATCGATAGGCTTCAAGATTCTATGCTTAAGAGCCAGATCCAGGGCCAAACTATGCTAAGCTCATAGAGGAATATGCTTCCAAGAAAGAGGCTAAACTTCCTACTGAAGTCATTTATATGGTAGAGCCTGGGAAGGATATTAAAGCCCCCGTGACTAAAAAAGAAACATCGGAAGAGCTAGAGGTTGTGCAAAAAGCTTATAAGTGGTTCAATCTGTTCAAGGGACTAATTGTCGATCTAATCTTTGTTAGAAATATATACGTGGACTAATATAATCACAACATTAATTCCATATACTAACCACAATTGAATTGCCTACAAATCATATTAAAAAACAAGTGTAAATGATTTCACATTTTGGGTAACAGTCCTTGCAAGGAGTATAAAGAAACACTTCTCATTACACTCCTCCAAGTATAATAATATATTCATCAAAGCCTCCATTGTAAAACCAATTGGAGCCAAGTAAACGAATGATTCTGAGTTTAGCAAGGATACAAACTTCTAATTGAATTGCTGAATGTAAAGGGTAATAGTAGAGCGAGAGGAAGAAAAAAATACCTTTCTGAGGAACTTTAAAGATGTAATTGGCAGGAAGACCAATACCAAAACCCAGCAGAGTTATACCCACACTGAATCCATCACCGCAACCAGCACCAACATAAGCAATGACCTCAGGGCCAAATCCAGGGCCCCATTCAACACCACAACCAATGCCTAATCCCATGCCCCAAAATGCTCCAAAAGTTGGATGCACAGGGTTCCATCTCTCATACCTCCTAAACACTCCTTTTATGATCATTGTTACCTGAGGCCAAATAACCATTTTCATATCTCATAATTACCTCAAACAAGATTATTCTAACTATGATAACAACTGAGAACACCAAACACTTGATTTTTACATAAGACACAAGATTTCCAGCAGCTTTACTTCGTCGCCCATGTGATAAAAAAGAGAAAAAGATAATTAAAAACTTGATGTCATGGTAACAGAAGGGTGCAATAAATGTCATGTTCTACTCATAAAAAGCAGAAATACAAGGTTCAATTCAAGTTTTGAAACATCATCGCGTAAACTGAAGTAGAGATAGTGAACTTTGTATTGAATTCACAATCTACAGCAAATGAAACAGGAAGATTAACAGTGACCCCATTGATTTGAAATTACTGTAAAAAACTCTGCTTCAAGCTTGCGCACTCGACCTTTTCCCTCATGCGCACTCCATCTCTCTTCTGTTGTTTTTATGATTGTTAGTGGCTCATTCAGGGAGATGGTGTGGTCGAGCTCGAGCGCTCCAAGAAGTAAAGGCAACGTGGCAAATATTGAGCATTGGATTCAAAAGTTCAATCATCACCGCCCGATGGGTTATAGCACCCTGTAATTTAAGAGGTATCTTTGTTTTTTTTCTTGGTAAAAAGGAAAAGAAAAAAGACAAAGGACAAAGGGAACTAGCCCCTTTCAAACGTAACGCCTACAGCATCACCAAGAACAGCTGCATCCACAAATGCAGGAGTAATCCAAAATTGAAAAGGTTCCCGTCCATGGCTTCCTCGCTTAGCAAGAAGATCAGCCACACTATTCCCTCCCCGAAGAATATGCTCACAACTTACCGTCCAGTCCCAATCAAGAATAGCTTTTATATCACCAATTAAATTACCGTTGGGATGAAAATTCCAATCTGTAATTTCCAAGCACCGGAGAGCTTCTAATGAGTCCGAAAACAAACAAATAGTTTTATAATTATGATTCCAAGCAACAAGTAGACCTGTACGAATGGCTAATAACTCTGCACCATATTCGAATCGCGATCAATAAGATTTAATATACCCACGTAAATACGTGAATAGGATTTACCAAATGTGTGCATAAGATTTAATATATCTACGCAAATATGTGAAAAGTATTTAGTATCTTATTGGATGAGCTTATATCAGTAAAGTTTTTATCAATAAAGTTTTTGTTAGTAGAACTTTTATGAGAAGAAGTTTTTAAGAAATCAGTTGATTGTTTAACGGTCATTTAAAAAAGAACTTTTAAAAAAGAACTTTATATAATAGACTGTTTTACAACATAAAAATACAAAACACTTTTAATTTTAATTATATTATATTTTATAATAAAAATTATTTATACATATAAATATTATTTAAAATATATTAAATAATATACAAAATATAATATATTAATTATTATATAATTTTAAGCCATATGAAATATAAATGAAAATATATCTAGCTAAATGGATTTGATGCTTTCATTTTTTGGAGCGCCTTTGGTTGAAATGGATATGGAAAATTCATCGAGCGTGTGGAAGAAAACGCCTAAAAATAGTCGAAAA
>JANSVB020000098.1:1562435-1579939 GCA_025504935.2 Erythroxylum haughtii
AGTACGGACAAATTACTTCAGCTTCACTTTCTGATTTAATGTGAATAGTAGACACGAAAGTGTGACTTGGAAAAAAGATGAGTTTTGTTATGAGAATGACTTTGCAATAAAATTGTTGGATAAATACCCAGGACTGTCATGAACATGCATTGTACATAATTCGTTTTTATACATGTGCATTATTGAACAATTATAATTGTGCATATTGTGACATATGTGTACGTTGTTTAATATAGAGGAGCAACTGGAACGTTAACCTTCAGACATTGCCGGAACTTTCAGGCATTAACTTTGAAAGCAATTGGTGAGTAACCTAGACAGTTTCTCTCAATTATTGTTTGCTTATAATTATGTTTTGAATAACGAATAAATGAGATTTGATTGTGGACTATGGACTTAAGATCCGATGATTATGTAATGTGGATTGAGATATTAAAGTGCTGCTTGAATGTGAATGTAAAGACTTATGTGCTTTATAATGTGATTGATTGTTTTACATGAATTCCATTCATGAATGCATAATCAGATAATAGAAGTTATAACTAGAGTAGCCAATGATCAAAGCTTAAAGCTCAACGAGTGAAAATAAGTCTTAAGTTCACAAGTGTTTCAGAGCCTCAGGCTCAACGTGTAACGAGCCTGGTATCCTCATCGGATAAAGGGCAGTTATTAATGAGCCCGATATCCAAAATAGATATGGAACAGGTCAGGCACTCAATCACAACAACGTAATAATTAGAAAAAAAAGTCTCACGATCATTTCATATGCATTTGGTTATGTATGTTTGATTGATTGAAATGCATAATTTGCCTATGCTTAAGCGAAAATGTAAAACGTGATCAAATATGCAACAATGTGATTTTATGTTATGTGAAATAATGTGTTGCATAAATTGAGTGATCCATTGATGATGGTTACCTCATTGAGTTCGCAAAACTCACCAAAATTGCAACGTTGTTTTTTCAGGACCGAGAGATGACTCTAGCTCCTGAGGGGCTCTACTGCCGTGTAGATTGTGATTTGGCAAGAGAAGTCATGGCTCAAAGGTCTGTCAGCTGAAATTTTTGGATGTCTTAGATAGATTTGATATATTTTTCTCTTTCACGTAGTACTTATGTACTAGGTTTTGTCGATGTACATGTAGTAAAGGTTGAAAGACACAATGTAGACTTTCGATTTTGAGAAATGAAATGAGAAAAAAGTTAGTTTTAAAATATTGTAATTTTCTATTGATACTTTATAAGTGATTAATGATACGATGTCGTGTGAAGTGAGTGTAGTGATCGAACGTAGCTCGCCTTTATCGTAGGATATGTACCGGAATGTCCTTCGGGCGTCTCGATGTGTACTTTGCCATAAGGGGGCACTACAAAAGATCTATGCAAGTTATAGCAAAACTATACAATATCAAGTAAACTCAACCAGTTATGTTGACTTGCACTTACATAATGTCGTAGGTACTCCAAAAAATTGTTGATCCTTTCTATTTGACTATCTGTTTGTAAGTGATTTGCCGTTGAGAACTTCAAATCATAACCTATCATATTAAAAAAGGACGTCTAGAATCGGCTTGTAAATTTGGCATTTTGGTCATTCACAATATCGGCTAGAACTTCGAAATGCTTGAACACGTTCTTATAGAATAGCTCGACTGTAACATTCAAGAAACAAGTCACAGGAGTTGGCACGAAGATCGTATACTTGAAAATTTTGTTAACTATCACCGTGATTGATGTCATGTTGTTCACCTTTGGAAACTCCATTTGATCATTAATTTAATGAGTTACTAGAATTTCCAAATTTAGCTATCTTTGCTCTCTTTTTTAAAAAGGTTTGTATGACTATAAATTTTCTCAAAACAAAATCACTCTTTTAAGAATGGTAAAATACATAGACATCTCCTGTAATTTAAAAAACTTAGAAAAATTAACTATCTTTAAAATCTAAAAAAATCATTTAGCTTGTAGTTTTTTTTAAAATTCCTTCTCTTATACTTTTATTAAAAATAATTACAAAACTACACAGTAGGAACATCAAACATAGACTAATCAAATATCATTAATGTAATAACCTAATTCAGCTCTTAAACTCAACTCGAGTTAATTAAATTCGATTTAAATTAATAATTTAAGATAATTATAATAATTTATTAGTTTAATCAAATTTAATTAATTTGATTCGAGTTTACGAATTGGATTGAATCATTATGTAAATAGTTCACATCTGATTATTTTTTAACATAAATATAAAAAAAGGGATTTTTTTGAAAAACTAAAACTAAAAAGATTTTTTTTGGAGAATTTAAAGATCAAGGGCTTTTTTAAAATTTCTTAAATTACATGAGAGGTCTATGTTTCCACCCTTTAAAAAATAAAATAAGAGTTTTATTTCCTTATTGAAATCAAGTTTTAATTCTTTATCAAAATTTAAAATTGCCGTTACTTATAAATTTAAGTTAGGCTTTACTAGTGGGCCATTTTTTTTATACATGATAGAAACCCAACCTAGCAAATCTTCTCTCCTGACTATGTATAGGTGGTTAGCATCGCAATAATTGAATGACATATTTCAAACTTCTTATATGTAAAAGTTCTTCGAAGCATGTTAGAACTATTTGTTGGTTTATTCTATATAATTAATCAATAGATTGTATATCTATAAAATTAATTTTATTAAATAAATTCTATAGTTTATACATGTTTGTTTTAATTAACTAACTTATAAGATAAAAATTATGTGATAAATATATTAAACAGATGAAGTTATGGTGAGATCATACTTATGAAATTTATATTTTATTTATATATTATCTCTAAATTATTTTTAGTTGTTACACTATTAAAATTGAACATTAGTATAGAAGAAAGAACAACACATGTTATATTTTTTTCTTATGCAAGAAGTTATCGATTTCATAAACTGAAATATGGAAATACTTAAATAAACTTATAAACATTTATTAGTTAACAAGTTTAGTAAATTGACTCATGTGAATTTATAAGAAATGTTACTTATGTCTCTATAAAAAATATTATTGTGATGATTATATAAATAATCATGTGACTTAAAATTTTCAAAATCTCTCATATAAGGATTGCTATTTAGGACATATCCTAATTAAGGACATGTCAATTGGTAGTAATTGCATATGATGTAAACTATGAAGATAATTGAGTATTCAATATATAATTCATCACCCTATAGTAATTAATGAGAATGTTATACTATTCTCGATTAGTATTTATTTCAAAAATTCTTAAATATTGTGAAACAATATTTTAAGAATTTTTAAAATATTATTAAGAGAATAAGTGACTAATGCCAGACAAGTAATATTATTAGTTTAAATAAAGTAGATACTAAATCTATAATATGTCTCTAATCAAAATATTGTATTATGAAAGAATTAAATTATACGAAATAAATATGTATATATTAAAAATCAATTTTATATCCTCAATGTTTTGTTGGTTATGATGTATAAAATTATTTAATTAAAATATTAAATATAAGTTAAAAAATTTTAATTTATTCAATTATAATTATAACTTAGGAATATAATTTTTATTCATTTTCAACATATCTAATAATAACGATTGAAAAGAAAAATATATAACTTAATTAAATTGGATTTGATTGTAAAGTATGAAAAATTTTAGAATTAAATATAAGACATTTAATATCTAGGTATCGATATTGGGTACTAGATTTTATTATGAGCTAATTTATTATTTAAATGGAATTAATTATAAATTCACTTAAATTTTAAAAGTTTCTAAGACTTATTATAAATAAGTGTAGGTTAAACAAAAATTAACATTCATAACATACTTTTCTCTCTACTACTTGTAGAGTTCTCTTTGTCATTCTTATGGATAATATTAGAGTTTGAATTTATGCAAATATAATAATTTTCAATCACATTTTTAAATTGCTTAAAAAATCAATCTTCATGATAAGGTACCATTTATAATTATTTTCTATTTTGTTTATAGATTAATTATGCCATGAGAATTAAAGTGACATTGTTTGAATAATAATAATAATTTTGTTTATTTTATTACGTACATGATGATATTATGTTACAATTTTCTAGCAACATTATCACCATTATGATTTTTTAAGAAATAATAACTTGTCATTTAAGAAATGTTTTAACTAATAGAACCTCATATCAATATGCTGTGGCTGTACAAGAAAAATAGAGTTTCTTACTATAGTATATAGCACTCAAACTATCACAAAATAAAATATGGCAATATTATGTAAAATCAAATTCTTAAAATAAGTTTCTTCATTTATAACAACCCCTTAAAGTTTCAGTAACTGCAACAAACTTTAATATTTATGTGATAACTCCCCTATAATAAAACAACATGATATAAATCACTAAGAGTCAATATCTTTAGCCATATTAATTACTATGTAATCAACTAGCTCAAGTATATGACTAACAAACCATATCAATAACACTTTAAAGATATCTTACTATCCATTTCATTATATTCTAGTTATCTTTTCTTTAATCAGATAAAAAGTCTCATTTTATGCATAAGTTATGTCTAACCTTGAACATATTACTACATGCATCAAACTTCTAATAACAAAAGCATATAAAATGACATTCATTTCTTTCTTCTCTTTATTATTAAGGATATTTTGTATAATAATAAACTTAAAGTGATTAGGTAAGGAGAACTAACCATTTTAGTTTATAATTTAGAGTATTTTCTCTATGTACCTTAATTAAGATAAGTACAAAGTTTTACACTTCTACTTTGACTAATTCTTGTACCAAGAATCTACTTTATTAGCTTCAATTCTTATAAAACAAAATATTAATACAATTACTTCTTTAATATATTAACATTAGAAACATTTTATTAATAATCAATATTTCATCAATATAAAGTAATAAAGGGATCACAAATTAAACATTCCAAATCTTTTTATTTTTGATTTTAATGTCTAATATTTTAAGATTTTTATTAAGTGTCCAAAATTTTAAAAATTAAAGAATTAATTTCAAAATAATATTCCATTAATACTTTATTGATTGACTAATAAAGCGTGTAAAAATGATATATGGAGGGGGCTATATTACTATTCGTATTTGTCAACATAATTTTTGAGCCTCATGTAGCAAATACATTGATGACTATGCATTCAAAATGCGATCACCTGCTTTATGCTTAAAATTCACATAGGAAGAATATGCCATGCAACCATTTCAAATGTAAGCCTTCATGTGATCTGACAATCACAATAGTAAAATATTAACAAAGACAACGTTTAAAAATGAGTTGTCTGACTTTCAAAAGTCACTTAATTGAAAACCTTAAAAGATTAAATGTTGAAGTGAAAAAAATATAAAAAGGTTTGACATTTTTAGTTCATTATCCCAAATAATAAATTATTATTATTATTATATAATTTTTACATAAAGACATAATGGCATAAAGCAGTTATGGTATAACCTTACTTTTCTATGTGTGACTCAAATTTCTCAAATCATTACTTGATTTTCTATTTTAAATCATAAAACTCTTCTTTAATCTACATGCATGATCATCCTTTCCTATTACTTCAAACCTTTTGATTGCTCAATGTATATCTCTTTGTCAACCTCACTACAATAGATGACTATTTTATATTCATTTACTTCGCTTTCAAATTAAGACTAGTAGTAATATCAAATAATACAGGAATAGATGACATCTAAAGAAGACATCTTTAAAAATCAATACTTTCCTCTAACTAACTTTGTTAACAACTAATCAATCTTTATATCTATAGTGAATTTTTCTTATTTTATTCTGTACACATGTTTATTAATTTCAAAATCCAACTTTGTCTTCTCTTCTTTCTCATAAGTTTTGAATAACTATATAATTATGCTTTGAGAAGAAAAAACATACTCCTAATATAAATAAAATAAAATTTTATTTTATATACAAAATAATTATTAAAAATTAATTAACATTTGAAAGTGGTATTATCTACAAATATGGGCCAGAAGAGCCACCCTCTACATAAGAGAGAAGCTTAACCTAAAAAATCTCTCCCTCCTAACTATGAAAAGACCCTCTACATAAGAGAGAAGCTTAACCTAAAAAATCTCTCCCTCCTAACTATGAAAAGGGGATTATGATCTCAATAACTAAATAATCTATCTAAAAATTCTTACTTAATAAGGTTTTGTAATTACGTCAGAACTATTATCATTCAGTATGAATCTTTTTGGGGAATGATAACTTGTTATTTAAAACATCCTTTTTTCTAATAGTACCTTATATCATTATGTGTTGATTGTGTGTGAACAAAAGAAAGTTTTTATCAAGATAAATAACACTTTGAATATCATAAAATAAGACATAATAGAATTGTGTAAAACTAAGCTCCTAAAAACAACTTTTCATTCATAATACCTCCTTGTAGGTCTTTATAACTGCATTAGACTCCTAGTGAAAACATATTAAAGATAAAGTTTCTAAAGAAGTGTATCAAGTATCATGCACAACTTAATCATATTAAGTCCACAATAGACCACCACCTAATAATGAAGCCCAATTTCTACATCTTAACAGCAGGTTAAGGCTAGCAGCATGCTCAAACTCATATAAATTCAACAAAAAATAACTTAATGAAGTAAATCTCATGAATAATATAAAAATCAACCATCAACCTTAAGAGTGTAACGATCCTCTTGAAAATAATAATTTCAAATCTCAATTAATAAATAATGATATGTCATTTTATAACTATGACACTCTAGAATCCTGCTCTATAAACACAATGCTCATAACTCACCTAGATCCTAACACTTCTCCTCCTCAAACTTCTCATTTGAAAAGATAATTTTAATGATGTAACATATCAGCCAAAAAAAGTTAAAATACCTACTCAACTATACCATATGACTATTAAACTCACCACTTAAATGTAAATTGCACTGCACATTCTCTAAGAACCTACCAATAATTATAAAAAATAAATGCTACATAACTATCTTAAATAATATCTAACATCATTTATTCCATATAAATTGGTGCCAAAACATAGACACAAGTTTCTTGGTAGACGCTAGTTAATTAGTCTTGACCGATAAAGTCGTACATGCCTCTAATTTAGAGCTTAGACATATTCAAATTCGATCCTAAAGAGTATACTTCAAGCACTAGACTTATATACACTTGATTCTAGCATCTAATACTACATCGTGGATATTGGAATGGTACATACCTTAATCTTGTATTTAATAGGCTCTAACAAATTATCATTCACTATACAACCATCTCATAAACACATATGTCTATTCTAGGCTTCATATTGCACCATCATGACACACATTAATCACAATCTCTATTAAACACATGCATCACAATCTTAATATACGTATATAATTTTAATTACATCACAATTGCATATGTATGACATCAACATAATAATGAAAAATTCATACGCATTCTAATATATAGTAATATTGCTTCCATTATATGTAATTTACACATCAGAAAATTTTAACCATAAATGCTTGCCCAATTTCAAAAATTTTCATACTTAATTATGCATAAATAAATCCTCAAACCTATCAATTTAATAAATCCATAAATTTACCCTTATATGAGATTTTTGTAATTTTAATCTAATTTCAGTTAATTAAGGTAGACAAGCAGTTATTAATCATATAGACAATTATAAATAATTATTAAATCAACAAATGATATTCTAGATATCCTAATTGATACATAATAAATGTTACTTATACAAAATGTACCTAGATCTCCTTCTCTGTGAAGATATTGATCTCACTATACTTGAACCCCTTTTTAGAGTTATTATAATATGTTTGAGATGTGTTTCTGATTCTTAAAACCTAGAAATCACTCCTTTTGTCATTTTCTCTTTCTCATCTCTACATTTTGAATTTTTGAAAACTATTAAAATAAGTCAATATAAATGTTTTAAAAGCGATTTGTGGAGTAGTTTAATTAGTTAAGCTCAATTACACATTCTATTAATTAGGGGTTCAACCAGTTGATCAATTGAAGGTTTAGTTAGTCGATGTCAACTCTAAATGTTTTCTTCCGGACTACAGATAGTTATTATAAATTCTCATAATCTCTTGAAGCATCTTGATAAAATATTCCTACCAAAATTTAAAATTAGAAGACCAAACAGTATTCACTAGTGACAGTAAAATGAACTAACATATTTATTTTTCTAAATTCTCATGTTTGGATCTAATTTCATATGAAATGTAGATACTTCTATTAACTTTTCATAACCTCTTGAACTACTCAAATTCAACATTTGTAATAAAAGCACTTAAAATACGAAATAATATTTAGTTATGATACCATATTTAGTTAACAAGCTTCTTTACCAAAATCTCTTATTCCTTTAAGTAATACATCTATAATTAATTATTCCTACCACTTTTATGCATCAAATATTAAAGGACCTTTTAAAGTGTTCAATTTTATCAAATTGTCACAAATCCACAAAAGAATAGACCTTACCATTAATAGATGCGTGGAAAATAACCTAGTTCTTAATTTTGAAAAATTACATTTTATAGTAGAACAAGGTATAGTCTTGGGGCATGTTGTTTCTTCCAAGGAGGTTTGAAGTAGATAAAGCCAAGGTAGATGTTATTCAATATTTACTTTATCCTGTTAATGTGCAAAAAGTTTGCTCCTTTCTTAGGCATGTAAGTTTTCATTGGAGAATTTTCAAAAATAGCATCCCATTATACAAATTACTCTAAAAAGATGTTATTTTTGAATTCAATGACGATAGGAAATAAGCTTTCCATAATTCAAAAGAGTTATTAGTTTCACCGCAATTAATAAAACAGGCAAGAGAAATTTTCTGGAGTTTAAGGTAACAAGTTGAAATATACTACTTTGACTTGTTCAAATATTGAAAATCAAAAAGTTAATTGCAATAAGGCAAGAAGCAAGATTGTCGCTATACTAAAGCAGAATGTACATGAAACATAAATCAATTTTTATGATTGAAGGTTATGGAACATCTCCATCCCATCCCCTAATGTTTTCAACTATTCTAATCCGTTTGCAACTTCCTCACATGTTGGTCAAGCTAATTATTGATTTATAAGCATTAGTTTGAATTTCGGTTTAATGATGATAAGGATTCTTGTTCTTCTTTTACTTCTGTTACGATAGTTAGTGAAGCAACATCAAAAACACCTTATCAGTCTTTCATTTTGGATTCAAATTGGATTCAGACAAACGAAAACACAAGGTCCGAATCCAGTCTCTTTACAGGTTGAGAAAGGCCATATGTGGAATGAAACAGTAACAACCTGGAGTTATTCCGTATAATAGATTTCGCTATAAATTGACGTGTAGAATTTTAAATTGAATTCGACTTTGAAAAGTTGCTCTCCAACTTTGAATCGCTGACGAGCCACAAATGTCAAATATTAATATCCTTAGTCCAACCAAAGGCTGGAGTGGGTGAAGGTGGAAAGTAGCCAGAAAAAACGGAGACACGGAGAGCCAACTTGTAGGAGCCTTATAAAGACCATTCTCATGGCTGCCGCCTTGTAAAGACCATTCTCATGGCTGCCTGTCTGGAAGCGACCATCTTTGGCTGGTTCTCGGGTTAAATACTATAGCTTTCAATACGACGGCTGTTGATGGGATGATGGAAACCACTGCAAGACCATGTATTCTGCTGCTGTTTCTGATTTGCTTCTCCTATGCAAAAATTGGTTTCTCAGTTGGAAGTGACAGGCTTTCACTTGGGCAGGGTCTTTCCTCTACCCAGACTTTGCTGTCTCAAAATGGTTTCTATGAACTGGGTTTCTTCACACGAGATTCTTTAAAGTCTGCTCCCTTGGCAACATATCTGGGTATTTGGTACAAAAATTTTGCGGATAAGATCTTCGTCTGGGAGGCTAATAGAGAGAACCCTTTGCTGGACCCTGCTTCTTTAAGGCTTGAACTATCTTCAGATGGAAATATAGTTCTTACTGAATTAAACAGAACAGCCTGGTCAACATCGGTAACATCTAAAGTGTCCAATTCTACAGAAGCTGTACTTCTGGATAGTGGAAATTTTGTCATCAGAGATGACTTAAATCCTTCTACTGTATATTGGCAGAGTTTTGATTACCCTACTGATATATGGCTACCAGGTGCAAAGCTTGGGATTGACAAACGTAATGGACGAGAACAGAGGCTTATTTCATGGAAGAACTCTGAAGATCCTTCACCCGGTTTGTTCTCATTGGGAGTAGACTTAAATGGAGATCCTCGACTTTTCTTGGAGTGGAATAACTCAGTTAGGTATTGGACCAGTGGACCATGGAATGGGAGCACATTTAGCTTAATCCCAGAGAATAGTTTGAGTTACATCGACAACATAAGTTTTATTTCCAATGAAAATGAAAGCTATTTCGTCTATTCTTTACGTAATTCCTCTACGTTGTCCAGATTTAAGTTGAATGTCTCAGGAATGTTTATGCAACTCTCATGGCTAGCTTCAACTTGGAAATGGGACTTAGTTTGGATGCTGCCAAGAAATCTATCTGATGTTTATGCTTTATGTGGGGCTTTTGGTGTTAATTACAAAAATTCTTCGAGGCCCTGCAAGTGCCTGAAAGGTTTTACGGCGTATTCAACAAATGATTGGTCTACTGGCTGTACTAGGAACACGCCTCTTCAGTGTCAGAGAAATGACAGTACCGAGAAAACTGAAGACCAGTTCCTACAGTTGTCAAACCTCACATTTCCGGCGAATTCAAAAGCATATAATGTAGCAAGTGCTGCCATATGTAAATTGAATTGTACGGAAGATTGTTTATGTACCGCTTATGCTTACAATAATAGTGGGTGTTTCATATGGAAAGGTGATCTTATGAATTTACAAGAAATAGAGGAAGTAAGTGAAACGGTTGCCCAATATATCTACATCAGACTTGCAGCTTCTGAGTTTGGAAATCCAGGAGGTAAGACAAATCGACAATAAAGGACAGTAATACTTACATAAGCATATACCAATGGCCCCTGATGCTTAGTTGCCTTTTGCAGAATCAAGTAAGAAGAGAATCCTGTGGGTTATCGCACCAGTGTTTGTTGCAGTAGCAGTGCTTACTCTTGTCGTTTATAAATGCTGGCAGTGCTTGGGAAAGCTCAGAAACAGAGGTTTTACATCACCTTTAACTCCAGGAACTTAATAATGAGTGTTTATATTTCAATTCCTGGAACTTATCCATGAGTATTCATAGATTACATGTGTTAGAATACACACGTACATATATACATACATATATATATTCATATATACATACATATATATATATATAAATATAAATATATGAATATATATGGAGATGATCCATTCACAGGCCTTACAAAACAAGTTTTTTTTTTTTGTTTTTGTGTTGAATGGTTTTGACATGTTATGACTCCAGTGGATTTGTGCTTTGTTATAGTAGCTTAAGTTTTTGGGTTTCATAGTCTTAGTAGCATCAAACTCTAATTAGTCAAATAAGAAGAGAGTATAGAAGTTGCTTTTCAGAATCTACGGACCCTCTTATCGTGTAAAAGTTCAGTTTTGTTCATTGATTTTGCATTCTACTACATATAAGCCAAGGATGTCAATGTCTTTTCGCTTTCTCTAGTAGTTCGTGAAACCTATTATGCTAATATTGTTTTCTAATGGTGAGCTTCTTGATTCTTGAATAAGCAATAATACGACATCAGATGATCTCGTAATTTTTACTTTTGCAATCTGAATCTGTCTCTCAAATGTCTGTTTGATTAAATCCGAAACTGCTGCGTATAGTTTCCCCAAATGACAGGTGTGCCATTCTGTATTAACAGGAGAGCAAGATAACAGTGAAGATCTATTGTTATTTGATTTCTCCGCTGATCAAAGTTTAGCCACGAGTGAATCAAAAAGTTCAAATATTCTAAATAAAAGAGGGAAGAAGGATGTTGAGTTGCCATTATTCAGCCGTCAGAGTGTATCTGCTGCAACTGATAGATTCTCAGTGGCAAATAAGCTGGGAGAGGGAGGCTATGGGCCTGTTTACAAGGTAAACTTTCTTTGACATGACTGACATGCTTTTGATGGAATTTGATCGGCAAGTAGTCATTAATGCTCAAAATAATCAAAGGACACAGGCCAGGAGTTTTAGATGGTAATACTTACATGGTGCAGGACCATTAGGTTTTAGTCCCATGAGGGGTTATCTCTTCGTAATATCAAGACTAAACTCTCCAGACTTGTTCAATTAACACAACTGTTTTCTTCTTGTTGTGGGCATTTTATAGGGAAGGTTGCTTAATGGACAAGAAATTGCTGTCAAGAGACTCTCCAAAAGATCGGGGCAAGGACTAGAAGAGTTCAGGAACGAGACATTACTGATTGCCAAACTGCAGCACAGGAATCTAGTTAGGCTCTTAGGCTGCTGCATTGAACAAGAGGAGAATATTTTGATCTACGAGTACATGCCGAATAAAAGCTTAGACTTTTTCCTATTTGGTATTCATCTTGTCCAGTAACTTTATTTGTCTGCTGAGTTGTTACGTATGCCAAAGTAATCTATATAACTCGTTTTCTTGAAACAGATCCAGCAAGAGGCAAAATATTAACTTGGGACATGCGTGTTCTCATTATCGAAGGAATTGCTCAAGGACTTCTTTATCTACATCAGTACTCAAGGTTCAGAATTATTCATAGGGATTTGAAACCCAGCAACATTCTACTTGACAGTGATATGAAACCCAAAATTTCTGATTTTGGCATGGCTCGAATATTTGGAGGAAATGAAACTCAAGCAAACACCAATAGAATAGTTGGAACATAGTAAGTAACTGTTTGCACACGTTTCCCATTATGATGCAAGGTTTGAAGTAAAGCATTTTAATCATTAACGTTGCATTGAACACAACTGTAGTGGCTATATGTCTCCTGAATATGCTATGGACGGTCTCTTCTCAGTGAAGTCGGATGTTTTCAGCTTTGGAGTCCTGCTTCTTGAAATTTTAAGTGGCAAGAAGAGCACTGGCTTGTATCACAATGACTCGCTCAATCTTCTTGGATATGTAAGTTCACTTTTTCTTCTTTGTCTTTCTTTTACCGTCTTCTTGGATATGTGAGTTCACTTTTTCTTCCTTGTATTTCTTTTATTTGATACTTTTCCTGATTCTTTAAGGTTTGGGAGTTATGGAGTTCTAATAGAGGTCTGGAATTGATGGACCCAACTTTAGGGGATCCTCCTTCAACTTCAATGGTGCTAAGATACATTAACATAGGGCTTCTTTGTGTCCAAGAAAAACCATCAGATCGACCCACAATGTCTGATGTTATCTCAATGATAATCAACGAGCATGCGCCTCTTAGTACACCTAAGCAGCCTGCTTTCTATACAAGTGTGATGGTCCAAGATTCATCACCAAACAGTCATTCTGCAAATAATGTAACTCTTTCCATTGTCGAAGCTCGGTAATCTCTGTAATGTATAACTATTTTATCATCTACACAACCACATTAATTTAATTCTTTCAAAAAGGAACATTTTGTACTTTTTGGTCTCTTTTTTTTTTTTTTTTTATGTAGTCTTGATTTCACTATAGCAAGGTTGCATTCCATTCACCCAAGGAAAATTGAAAGCTCTTCTAAGTACTAGCAGAGTTAATAGAGGTTTCCCCCGCCCCCCCTAATCATTAACTAAAAACTAAATATTTACAGCTGTAAAATCAATAAGATGCAGCCAAGGCAGAAATCCTACTTCCAATTTTTTGCTTCCGACACTCTCCTTCAAGTTGGTTTTAATATCTATCATCCATTTCCAGCTTGCAGATTAGTTTGTCGAATTATTTCTTGTGTAAACAAATCTGCTACTTGTGTTCAGCAGTACGTATATAAATTATAGAAATCGGTACTTTATGAAGTTTCTCCTTGATAAAGTCTTTAATAATTTCAAACATGTGTAGTTTTATTACGAATGGAGATGACCATGGGCCGGCTTATGTGTCAAATTAGGCTTAACCTGATTCGAAACTCAAATTTTCTAAATAAAATGATATTATTTTACTTGGAAAAGTTGGGTTTCAGTAAGCTTGGACAACTCAAGTCTGAGCTTAATTAAATAAAGACTGTTTTTTATTTTTAATATTAAAAAATTATTTTAAAAAATTAGTGATATTGCCTTACAAATCGGCCCATTGCCATCCCTAATTATGAAAAACCTGATTATAAACAACTATATCACATTACACTTATGAATTATATCACATTACACTTATTTTGGTGATATATTTGAAAATTATAAATCTTTTGAGGGATGTTATTAAAAAAATCCTAAAATTTACTTGATTTTACAATACTAATAAAAAAGTGACGCTAAAATATTTAAACTTTTAATGTGTTATGAAAATAACTCGATGTTAAGTTTGTTGCAATGTTTTTATCTATTTTTATTATCGTGATAGACTGATAGTTGCGATTGAGATTGCCCAACATTTTTATTTGGTATTCATACTGTTTATGAATAATTTCACACTTTGGCCACCTTCAAACATTGATGGTACAGGCTGCTACCCATCAGATGCAAGTTGGAAAAGGAGTGCCTGAATGTCTAGGCAAGTGGAGTGGTGGTCAAGCTCTAGGACAATCAAACAAATGTCAAGGTTAAAGGGGAGACACTTGGCCACAATGCACATGCAGCAACTACTTACGCTAAACACCATCATTATATTGCTAAAAACCAACTGCCTCACGATCTCATAGGGATTATTGAGCTTCATTGTTGATGTAGGAGGCTCGGTGTTGATTGCCACAACGCTCAACATCCCAACTCCCAATGATTTCTTCGCCACCTACATGTTTTATCTAAAAGTGATCAACTTCTGTTAAGAGCGATCAAAGAAAAGGAATAAACGAAAGTGTCCAACAGTATTGAAAGAGGTTTGAAGTCATCTATTAGAAACCAATAAGTCAAAATATTTACAAAATTAGGAGGTAGAGAAATGGAAGATTTTGTGTGGGAATTTATAGTAAGGGGAAGGAAACAATCAAAACGGTGACACAAATGCAATAATGTTTTGTAGTTGTAATTATGAGAGAATGAGAATAGAGAAGATAGGAGAGGAAAGTATAATACGTAACGGGACTTTAGTTATGTATCCTGGATCGAACGTGAAAGAGAAATAAATGAAAAAATGTGAAAAATACCTAATTTCAGTTCCATAACTTCAAAAGATCTTTTTGAGGCTGAAACGAGCACGAATCCATTGCCGCCTTAATGGGATCTGCTCATGGTGATATAGTTAATGTCTTTCTATAGTTTTCTCAAAACGTGATCCTCTAAATGAGTTAGAGTAACTTTATGTTCATGAATGACATGAGCAACTGTAAGAGACCTTAACCTCTTTATATAGCATCCATATCGGACTTTTCCATCACAAGCCCGATATGAGTCCGGTTCACATTGATCAGGATCTATTTTCCTCCTGAGCTTCAACAAGTGACTTAGATCATTTATCAGGCTACTTTATTAGCTTTATCCGGATCGAATTACGTAACTTAACTGATAAGTTATTGAAAACTGACGGAATATAATTAAACGTTGTCCAACTCAATGAAAAATGTCAAAAATATCCAACATTCTCTCACTTGGACAATAATTAATTATGATATTGACCCTAGTTTAAAACAAATTAAAAACTCGATTAAGTTAAGTTATTGTATTAGTCAACTACGTTTAAAAACAAAACATTTAATCCAAAGATAACGAAAATACATCATTCTGTCCTGTAAGGCTTTCGATACTGAAAATTATAAAATACATATGTCACGTGTGACATAGATATAATAAAATCACGCATATCTAATACCTCATTAACATGAATGAAAAAATAGAGTGTGACAAACTAAGATGATGATCTAAATTGTATCATCTTTGTTTGTAGGTCTCGATTTCTCTAAACCTTATGCTAAACCGCACACGTGCTAAACTGCATTAGAGAAATCTTGATTCCTCTCACCGAATGCTAAACAACATTAGAGAAATCTTATTTCTTCTCACCAAATGCTAAATTTCATAAGAGAAAATATTTATGTTCTCTAACTGAATGCTAAATTGTGTTAGAGAACCTTTATGGGATTAAAAATTTATACCCCCTATGTCATGTTAAAATTTATGGATATTCGTACTAGACTGTATGGGTTTAAATAATATAGGCTCAAGGTCACTATATATGGCCAGTAAACTTTAAAATGCTTAAGATTGACACGGATTTTAAGACTTCCATATATATTATGACCTTGCACAAGAACATTTATTGCTTAGAATAAAAGATGATTATCTTTATTAATAAACATCATAGTGTCATAGTACATGAAAATTGTACAAATATATAAGGAGCAAACATAATGATCCCTAACTGACAGTATCTAAGGACTTCACTACACCCATATATACTTGTTTTTCAAACACAAGTGAGTAAAGTCCTTTAGTTAAAGAATCAGCTAATATTTTCTCAGTTCTTAAATGCTCTAAACCTTAATGTCACTTTTTTATATCAACTCCTTTATGGTCAAATATTTGACCTCCAAATGCTAAGATCTTGTGATATTCTCTTGTTTTTACTAAACAGTATAGTAGCAAGATTATCACAATACAACCGAATGGGTCTAGCCACTAAATCAACCACAGACAACTCAGAAATCAAGATTCTGAGCCAAACTGCCTATGAAGCAACCTTATAATATGCACTCTGCATGCATAGTCGAGGAAGTCACCAGTATTTCCTTGACATTCATCCACAACATTGTACCATCTGCAAATACAGAAATGTAAACTTAAGTGGACTTTCGATCATCTGGACACATAGCTAAAATTTGAATCTGGATTCCCTACGAGGTTTTGACTACTGACCTTTCTATATGTCAACATATAATCCTTGGTTCCCTTTAAGTATCTCAATGCTCGTTTCTTATGGTCTATACTTGAGTTAGCCAGATATCAACCTAGCAATCCAACAGTAAATGCAATGTCCAACTTAGTGTACATCTGGGCATACATCAGGCTACCAATCGCATTAAAACATGAAACATTCCTCATACCCTCTCTTTCTAATTTATTCTTTGAACACTGTGCCAAAGATAATCTCTCACTATGAGAGATTAGTGCTATAACAGGTTTAACGTCAACCGTATTAAACCTTTGTAACATATACTTAATGTATACACTCTTGTGAGAGACCTAATTAGTGTTGAGATCTGTCCTGGTAAATCTAAATACCTATTAAAAAAGATGCTTCACCAAGATCCTTTATATTAAATTGCTTGGACAAAAGTTGTACTGGACTCCGAACTTTTCTCAGATTTGTGAATTTTAATTTGACATTAAACGAAAAATTGAGGTGACTTAGTCATGTGTAAAGGAAGAGAAAAGTTATGAATTTGAATGATTATGTTTAAGGTTTGATGTGATCAATGCTAGTTTGAACAAATTAAG
>JANSVB020000099.1:0-10267 GCA_025504935.2 Erythroxylum haughtii
AAAGATAATTTCAAGTACTACAACTTTTATGAAGACCTTGAGGACCAATTCGGTTATCTACAGGGTTAAAAGTGGGATAAGATGAAAGGACCAGATGAACTTAGATGAAGGGTTAGATGAATTGGAAAATTGTCATAACGTTCCCTAAAGAACTCATATTAAGGTCTTATTTGGATGTTTCAAAATATAATTTAAAGATCTACAACTTTTATTAAGACCTTGAGGACTAATTCGGTTATCTACAAGGTCAAAAGTGGGATAAGAAGAAAGGATCAGATGAACTTAGATGAGGGGACAGACAAATTGGAAAAAATGGTCATAACTTTCTATAAAGAACTTGGATTAAGGTGTTCTTTAGATGATTTGAAATAGAACTTCAAGATCTATAACTTTTATGAAGACCTTAAAGACAGATTCTATCGTCTAGAGGGTCAAAGTTGGACCAAAAGATGTTCTAGTCAATATAAGACGAAGTAGAAAGTCAACCTAAGAAGAAGCAGATGATCAACTTAAGACGAGGCAAAGTCAACTTAAGATGAAATGACTCTTATGACGAAGCAGAGTTAACTTAAGACGAAGCAAAGTCAACTTAAGATGAAGTGCCTCTTAACACGAAGCAGAGTCAACTTAAGACGAAGTGATTCTTAAGATAGAGCAGAGTCAACTTAAGAAGAAGCAAAGTCAACTTAAGACAAAGAGACTATTAAGACGAAGCAAAGTCAACTTAAGATGAAACAAAGTTAACTTAAGATGAAGTGACTCTTAAGATGAAGCAGAGTCAACTTAAGACGAAGCAAAGTCAACTTAAGACGAAGTGACTCTTAAGATGAAGCAGAATACACTCCTAACCATCCACACTTATAAGGATCATAACTTTCGACTCCAATGTCCAAAAATTTCATACTATATACCGTTGGAAAGCTAGAAAGACAATCTACAACTTTATAGAAGACAACTTTGACTAATTTAGCCTAGATTAGTCCAGTTTTTTCCCTGAAGTCAGAACATGAATTCTTCCCCTATGGAAGACTTGAAATCTTGTATTGTGCAAATTTGGGATGTCCTAAGCATAACCGTTCAGCTACCAAATTGGCTTTGTTAAACTGTCAAATCTCAACTCATTTGTCGCATCGCCTTCAACTACATCAGATCAGTCATAAATTCCTATCTTCCTTTCCATGACATCTCACTTAGGTATATATATATCTCTACTTTTATATATATATCAACAATTTATGCTCCAAAATCATCAACTCAAGTTGATAACTTCTTCATGTATATCTAATTTCAACTCACATTATCCACACACTATTCATATTTCACTAACATCAAAAGAATAAAGTTTTACAATCTTTAATGGCATTCTAAGCCATATTACATCATCATCTCAAAATCTCAAATTACAAAAGATTCTTGTATAAACAAACTTGTTGCTTTCCAAAATCAACTCAAAATACAAAATAAGCAAATTTGAAGTAATTCCTTTAGGCTCTTGATCTCTTGATCTCTTAGCTATCACCTGAAGATGGGATGAAAAAAGAGGTGAGCTTGAAGCTCATGGGTAACAGTTTATAACGAAACAAAACATTCACTTGTCGTAGAAAATTCTCATTGAATTCATAAAAACACATGTTTCACATCATGTAGTCAAATTCTCGAACTATAAAACATGATTTATATTCGTATCTTATTTTTTCATAGTATGGACTAATTTATTTTAATTTATATGTATAGGTTGGCAATAAATGGATGAGTTAGTATAAGGGTTTTTTTATGATGGACATTTTACTAAGGAAGGTACAATAAAGTATGCAAGCAAGGCACCAGAAAATTTTGACAGTGTGAACATAGATTATGGGAGTTCAAGAAAGTATATTAGGCTCTACAAATGTTGTTAGTACATGATATTTGATTCTGAGAAGGGGTTGGAAGAAGGTTTGAGGAGGTTAGAGTCTACTAAGAGTGCATTTGATTGATTGAATTATTAAGGTGTATAGCATAATTGATGTCTATTTGGAGCATATAAATGAACACCATTCTGGGAGCTCCTTAGATAGTGATGAATATCTCATTATTGAAAAACTAGATGTTAACTTAAGGCATCCTAGTGAGATGAATAGATATATTTATGTATTTATTATAAGTGAGATGAATAAATACATTTAAGAAGTGGTTGTTAATTATGCAATAGTAATAAGATTTAACTTGAGTTTTAAGAGGAATGAAGAAAAAAAGATAAGATATGGTTGTATCAAAGTCTGTCGAATTGATCTATATGCTTTATTTGATAGAAAAGATAAGTGCTTAAAGCTAAAAACTTATAATTTAGAGTATACATGCAATTAAATAAAGAAATCAAGGTTGGTTATATCCTATTTTATCATGAGACATTTCAAGGAAAATTATCTTAGATAAGCCAAACTATAAAATGAAGAAAATAATTGAAGAATGTGTGGAGAAACTAAATTTGTCAATTAATTCCATCATCCACAATTATTTAAGAAGGAAGCTTCTTTAAGTTGAAAGAAATGAATATGAAATTTACAATCAAGCTTCAACTTAAAAGGGTTGAAGATAAGTTAGTAATCAAGAGAATGTATAAGTGTTTTGATGCTATGAAGAAAGGCTGAATAATTTGCTTGCAACCTATAATTGGTATAAATTGATGTTTTTTGAAAACAAAGTACCAGGAAGAACTTTTAAGTGCCATAGGAGTTAATGGCAATTGACACATCTATCCAATTGCATAGGCATTTGTTGACGTAGAAAATACTGAAAATTGGACATGGTTTATAGAACAATTAACCATTAGCTTAAAGCTTGGAGATGGTGAAGAGATAATAGTGAATATAGATATTCAAAAGGTAATTCATCCAAATAAAAGTAATTTATACAAACATTTGCATTTGTGATCAATTATTCTTAATTTGTAGGGATGCATAAGAGCTAGGAATGATTTATTGATCTCTATTACACATAGGATGTATGCAAGGTATATATATACCATAATTGGGTGGAGAAATGAAAGGGAAATTTTGGAATTATGTCTGGGCAACATTCCCATAAGAATTTGATGACAAGTGCAACAAATTAAACCAACTTACACCAAGATGTGTATAGGACTTTCTTGAATATCCCTAGGAAATATGGAGTAGGCTTTCTAAATCATTAAGTCCAAAATCACAGACAATAATATGAGTGAGACATTTAACTCTTGAATTTTGGGGGCTAGAGGTTACCCCTTATCTTCAGCATGTTAGAGACTATTTTTACATGAATTTTACTTTACAATTACATTCAAGTATAATTTGACATTTGATTTTTATACAAATGATGACCAAGGAGAAGAATACTCGTCTGACTAGTTCGATATAACATAAAATGAAAAAGGTATAGATAGACAGTTAAATATTCCTCGAACCCTAAAATATAATGTTGTTGTGAAAAGATGTAATAGAACGTTACTAGAAATGGTTTTGTCCATAATGACACAAGAAAATTTACCACTTATGTACTTAATTGAGTGTCTAGAAAATCAATTACAAACACTACGTATGAGTTACGAATAAGTAGAAAATTTGATATGAAAAATCTAAAACCGTAGGGGTGTGTTGTTTGTATTTATGACCTCTCTCACAAATATGGAAAACTAGGCTCAAGATAGAAGAAAAATATCTTCATTAAATACTTATAACAATCAAAAGAACATGTATTCATATGTGAACAAGAAAATGAGGTGTAACTGAATTTAAATCACAAGATGTCACATTTTAAAGAAATTACTTTCCAAAGTATGGTGAAATAGGACAATACCTATTTCTATATGAGACTCTTGATTATAATGATTTTATTACAAGGAATTATAAAAATGGAATTTACCTATGGAAGAGAAGTCTTATAAAAATGGAATTTACCTATGGAAGAGAAGTCTATAACTTAAAGAATTAGGCTAAGGCCAATTAAGGTTATTTAAGGTTATAATGCAATAAAGGTTTACCTACTACATTTGATCCAAGTCGGATTAATTGGGAAATCCATGAATATGTTTCTAATGAATCTCTTTTATGTCTAAGTAATCATCGAATAATTCCATAATCATTTTAAAATAGAAGCGGAGATTCACTTGATTATCTAATAAGAAAAGGATGAGCTAGGGAATCAGGGTCATTCCTAATATTTTATAAACCCTAGGCGAAGTAAAAAAGAAAGCCCCAATAAGTCGACAATATACAAACATATAAGTTTTAAAAGCATATTTTTATTATTAAAATTTAATGTCCATACATTAAGTGACCCAATTTATACGTCCACATACTCAATAAAATATTAAATAATCATAACATCAGCTAATAATATCTTGCAAATGTCAATAACAATAAAATCACTAAAAAATAGTAGTAGTAATAACAAAATAGCAATAGCAACAATTGAATAGCAAAATGCTAAGAGAATTGCATTAGCAAATACATAGATAATCATGATTTATGAAAAACAATTTCTCCATGCATGTCTAGATTCGAAGTCATTTTTAATATTGTCAAAATCAATACTGTCTATCATATTCTTCTCGATACATAAAATAACTAAACCATTAAACATATTACGATCTTATTTAATTATCAAATAATTTTTATTTAATTATCAAACACATCCAGCTATTTACGATCTTATTTAATTATCAAATAACTTTTATTATTATTTAATCATCACGACATGTTTAATAGAATCACACGAATTTTTATAATAAATGAAACCGTTTATGTAGTCTTTTGATTGAGAAGCTTAAATTATTTGATTTAGTCATATTATCACTAAACTTATGTAAACCTCGACAAGAACACAAATCCAATAATTATTACATTACTTGTGTCAAAGTATAATGAAAATTACAATTACAAAATTATTTATTAATTTTTAATTATATTTTTTAATAAATAATTAGTAATTTTAAAATAAAAAAGAAGAAACACAAATAAACACAATATCATTTAATACTAATGTTCTAATTGAAAATGCTAATATAATGTTCATGTTAATGATAAATTACAAAATAATTATAATATATTCAAATATTTAATAAGATAAAAATATAAAAAAAAAACTTTACCTTTAAATTATCGCTTATAATTCAGAAGACAAAATCGTGAAAACATTTTGCTACCAATTTTTGAGTTTAAGTAGATTCGTATGTTGATGAAAATAAAAAAATTAGAGTATAAGAAATATACTCAAATGCTTCAAAGGAGTATAAGAAATATACCCAAATACTTTAAAGGTATTTATACATATAACAGGTTAACATTATATAGCTAATAAAGGGAGCTATTTAACTTCCAATATTAAAAGTTAACGCTAACTTTGGTAATATATCTAATAAAGGAAGCTATTTATTAGTTAACATTAACTTTCTCTTCTACTTTGACTGAGAATTAAGAATTTACTACCCTTTAAATGAAAAAAATGTTAAAAATATGCTACTGAAATGCATTAAATGTGGGCCCTGAACAGGTGCCCTGCCTTCCCCTACTCAGGGTCAACACTGTAGGGAATGTATATGAGGCTTTTAATGGACTTGCTAAAGAAGAATAAATGAAAGCAATGAAAGAAAAAATAACTTCTTTATGCTCAAACTAAGTATTAAATTTGGTTGATCTCCCCGAAAGGTGCAAAGCAATTGGGAACTAATGGATTCTCAAAATGAAAAGAAAATTTGTCAACAACATCAAAAGATATAAGGCGTTCCTCTCGTGGCTAAAGTATATACATAATAAAAGGGAATTAAATATGACAAGACATGTTTTCATGATATAAGGTTTGCTGCAATTTGTCTAATCTTACCTATAGTAGCTATTTTGGATCTTCAATCATATCAAATGGATGTAAAGACTTCTATATAGAAAAAATTGTAGATTTCATTAAGGTAGGGTACAGACATAAAGTATATTAGTTATTAAATTCGATTTATGCTCTAAAGTAGTCCTTAAGGTAATGGTACATTATTTTTTCATAACGTAATTAATTCATATAATTTTCATATACTTGATGAAGACCACTAAGTATATATTATTATATTCAAAGATCAATATGTGATTTTATCTTTATATATAGATGACATTTTGATGGGATGTAATGACTGTGAAGTTATCAAGCAAATCCAAGACTAGTTGTCATAAGAATTTAAGATGAAAGACATAAGTGGAGCTATTTATATTTTTTAAGCTAAGATTTTGAGAAATCTTTCAAAGATATTATTGTCACTTTTTTAGTGACATATATTCAAAACATTTTAAAACGATTTCCTATATAAAATTGCAAATTAATTAATAATAGATCTCAGTAAGAAAAATTCCCCATTAACACTATAAGAAAGAGAACAAATGAAGAAAGTTTCCTATGTTAGTGCAGTTGGTAGTCTCACATATGTCATGATATGTATAAGGGTAGATATTATTGCTTTTTTTGAATGGTAAGCATATATTAATCAAATCTAAGACAAACATATTGGAAACCAGTAAAGAGAATATAAAGGTATCTAAAAAGTACTACTAATTATGAATTTTATTATCAAGGAAACAATCTACATATATAAGGTTATACAAATGCAAAATAAGGAGGGGATTTAAATGAGAGAAAATCTTCCTCTAGATTTATTTTCTTACTTTGTATTATCTATAATGGCATTTTCAGCAACAATACAAGAAGTTATGTGGCTTAGACAATTCTTAATTAATGTGGGAGTCATTGAGAGTAAGATTAATCCAGTCATAATCAACTATGACAATTAAGTAGCAATCGGTTATACTAATGATTGTAAATTTCATCATAAAACCAAACACATAGATCCTAAGTACAATTATATATAAAAAAAATAGATGCATGAGGTGAAGTGAGCATGAACTATATACCTACACAAAATATGTTGGCAAACCCAATGACAAAACTAACTTTCTACATTAAGCATATAAAGTCACTAGGATTGTGTAGATACTAAAATGTAATTGAATAACATTTTTTAATTTATGTTCATTCAATATATTGTCATGTCTAAATGAAAAAATGAGTTGACATTGTTTATAAAGTAATATAAGCATTACACAGTTCTTAATTCTAAAACATGTATAAATCAAAAGGTATGTCAAGCAAATAAAAGATTGATCCTCTCAAATTAAACATTAAGTATGTTTAAACCAATATATGTATGGTATTGCATTAATAACATATATATGCTCTAAATAAAACGTAGTTAATATTGTAGCATGTGACTCTTATTATGTACGTAAAAATAACCATGAAAAGGGATTAATGTAAGTTATAAGATTTTAATTTACATTGTGTGAGACCCTAGAGGGTTAAATGGGCCTTATAATATAGCCCTATGGTTTTTGCCTAGTTCCTAAGAATCAAATTTAAGGTTGGTGCTTTAGAATGTTACGAAAAGATCACGTGTGATACAATCTTAAGGAACAATTTTAGGAGAGCAAAATTCATTCAATTCAAGAAAATTTAGAACAAAGGAAGGTCATTTTGTTTGGTGACTGGCATAAGAAAAAAGTGTATATTCAAAGGTGGTTATGGACTCTTAATAAAAGAGTTGAATATATTTGTGGCACAATGAAGTAAATGAAATCAAAGAAGATTAAAATACAAGATATGACGTAAGATATTACATACTAAATCTACTCAATTAATTTATCGATCAGGATGTTGTATATTCTTAACAAGTATATGACAATGAGTCCTTATCGTATGTTGGTCATATAGGTTATTAGACAAGTATGAGAACTTAAAAAGTTTTTTTTGATAAAATTCATCATATGTGAGTGGGAGATGATATACATAAGACACACATGATATATTTAGGTTATGTCGTTTATATTTTAATTAATAAGAGTAGTTAGAAATTTAAACTTCAATGTAAAATTTATTCTTTAAAATTCTAAAAGATTAAAATGATCATTTTGAAGATAAAAAGTATTTAGAACTCAAATAAGTTTTATTCTCTGCAAAACAAGTATTCTCTAACATGTGAAAATAAGAAGTTAACTAATAAGCATTAGTTTTAATAATAAATATGATAAGTCGATCATGTTATTTATGTTTAATTTTCTTACATAATTTGTGCCACAATTATTTATACAAATAAAATTTTTGGAAATTTTAGGTTAAATTTTTTTAGGAATAAGCTATAAAAAATGAAACTTAACAAAAAAAGGAGAAATATTATAATTGATATATGCAATAGCAACAAAGAAATACTTAGAGTGTACGGATGTAATGATAGTATAGCAATTGACTAAGGGTGTAATGGTTAAAATTATATCCAAGGGATATGAATTTTATCTCATAAGCAATTTTTTACTATCAAGTTATACATTTATGTAAGATAACTATTTAAGAGCAATATGTGCCTGAATACATAATGCATGCCCATGCTATGCTCTTTTGTTAATTAGGAGCTTCCTTTTCTCCTTCGTAATTAGTTGTATAATATTAATTTAAGGCAATATAAGATATTAATTTAGAAAATAGTTAGAATGCTACCGAGCCTCGTGGCTTAATAGTTGAGCCCTTGGGAAGCTATTAAGTGCTCTGAAAGATGAGGGAAATATTCTGCCTTTTTTTATTAAAGGGGAATACATGTCAAAATTACAAACTATTATCAAAATATATAACTCCTAGAAGGATAAGATGGCAGCTAGAGGGTGTATTATCAAAATATATAACTCCTAGGTCAAACTATTTGGCTTAGGTTGCAAGCCAGTCAGCACATCTATTGCTCTCTCGATATATATGTCAATGAGCAACAATCCAATTACGAGTCAGCAGTTCGTGAATCCCCCGAATGATAGGATTGAGAGACATTGACTGGTTGTCCGAGGAGAAAAGCATGTTGATCATCGCGATGGAATCCACTTCCAGTTCAATCCTATGGTACCCCAGATCCCATGCGAGAGTAAGTCTGGTAAAAACTCCCCAGAGTTTCGCATCTACCGAAGAACACCAGCCTAAGTTTTGTGTTGGCCCTTAGAATTTTTCTGGATGAATTAAGCATGGTTTAAATAAATTATCAGGCTGATGGATAAAGTTTTGGATTTTCTTGTTATGAAAATGTTAGTAGATTTATTTTATGGTTTGGGTTGTATTAAAAGTGGTAAGAATGTATAAGGGCATTTTAGGCAAGTCATTTAAGGTCTTAAGACTTAAGGCTTAAATGAAAGGGCAAAATGGACATTGCTCACTTGGTGATGGTATTAAAGAAGAAGAAAGAGTTGTCTTTTGTTAGGAAAATAGAAGAAGGAATCGTGGAAGAGAGGAGAAGAAGAGGGAAGATTTAGGGTTTCAAAAATCTTGAAGAATTTGACGAATCTTGGAGCTAAACAAGTAAGTAAAAGACTCAACCCTCCTTGATTTGTTGAATGAATCATGTTTTGTGTTGGGTAGAAGTGAAAAAAAAGGGGTTGAATGTATGAAGTGAGTTTTCAGTTGAAGGTGTCTTAGGGTTAATGATTTTGTTGTGTTTGTGAATGGATTTTTGTGTTGAAATGAGTTTAGAATTGAAGTAGGAATGATGTGTTAAGATTTACATGAGTTATTTTTAAGAGATGGGAAGATTTTGGTTGAAAAAATGTCAGAAAATCAGGTTCGGGAGGCGTTCCCCGACCCGCACGTCGCGGCGTTCGAAGAAGTGCACGGTGGACGCAGGCCAGCGCCCACGTCGCAGCGTGCACAAACATACACGTCGCTGCGTGTGCAGGCAGGCACGTCGCGGCCTGCGCGAACCACGCGGTGTACGGGATTCGCCGCGGCGAGCTCCTCTTTCTTGGAAAGACATGTTTTGGTATTTTGGGCATAACTTTTGATGTAGATGTCCAAATGAGATGATTTTTGATTTGTTGTGAACTAGAGACAAAGATCTACAAGTTTTATGAAGAAAGGAAGTTTTGAATCAGTCTTCAAAGTTCAAATAGTTTGAATGGAAGCTGAGCATAGATTATTGTTTCAACATAAGGATAGTCCCAATATGTTTGGAGTATAACTTTCGGGTTTCTGAACTAAATTGAATGATTATGGAGTCATCAAAAACTTAAGAAAATGGGGAACATTTCTATAGAAGAGAATATTTTCAGATTTTGTCTTTTACTTGATCAGAGTGAACATGGAAAATTGACCCGAATGCTTAGACTTTTGGAAGAGTTTGAGTTTTTAGAATTTACATTGGTAAATATGCAAGCTGGGACGACTATGAGTGAATATGATGTTATGTTGA
>JANSVB020000099.1:12985-26683 GCA_025504935.2 Erythroxylum haughtii
AAATTATCTATAAATATAAATCACATAGAATTGAATAAAATAAAATTTATTAAATAATTAATAATAATTTTTTATATAATTAATAATAAATTGTATATACTTAATAAATTTTATATACTTAGTTCGTCATAATTTGTTGGGAAATAGTTAACTTAAACACAAGAAAGAGTGCGGACTGTATAGTGTATATAAAGATAACTTAAAACACAAGAAAGAGTGCGGACTATATATATAACTTAAAACACAAGAAAGAGTGCCGACTATATGTATAACTTAAAACACAAGAAAGAGTGCCGACTATATATATATATATATATATGAATATATAGAAGAGTGTTTATGGTCTTTTTACCACACAAATCAAATCACCCCTGGAAATAGAAGAGTGTTTATGGTCTTTTTACCACACAAATCACCCCTGGAATGTAAAGCGAAACTTGTGGGCCCTCCACTTTATGTTATATTAGTATGGCTTCACTTGGACTGGGAAATTAAGACCACCATTAAAGTACAAATGAGAAAAGACAGCGACCACTCGGCAGTATTTGCTACTTTAATTCAGCTTTCTTTGTGAAGAACTATAATTTAAGACACACAAGTCGTCCCTCGTAAACTTAAATAATGGAACCATGGAAGAAAAAATCGATTTGAACTGTCACAAGGCAATGGTTTTGTCTTTGGGTACCTATCAGTAATGTAAACATGTAGCAAAACCGCATTTTCATACTTACCTGCCCACTTGTTTAAAAGAAAAGACGATGACTTATCAAAAGGATCGAAGAAGATGGAACAAACTGAATATCTTATTGACGCGTGATAAAATTACAAGCAGACGAGCTTATACAAACTCAAGAGATATCTAACTTCTCCTAGAAAATTTACATGAGACTAATTATATCCTAAGAAAATAAAAACAGAAAGTGACCAATGACACCAAAAGTAAACCGGTAAGTTGCACTAATTTTTGCAATTACCCCATATTGTAGTTATTAGTATGTGTGCTGTTAAGACAATATGGGAAGAACGCAATTCAAGACAGTTTGAACTCAAGTCTAAACGAATAGATATTCTCATATCCGAAACCTTGATAGCATCAAAGAGCTTGATTTATAAACTAATTACTTAGCAGCTCCAACCTTCTCCAGTTATTACTACCGTTTTCTTTCTATGTTTTGAGTAGTTTTTTTCACCTCTCTTGTTTCAAAGAGTATCCCCTTAAATCCTCTTGTAAGATTTAACTTTCATTCTTTATTCATGCATTTTTTCTTTCTTTTTTCAAAAAAAAGTTGCACTAATTTTCAATACATCTCCTTAATGCATACTTACAATTAATTACTCCAAAAGTAGCTCTTAAATTTTTAAATTTAAGTTTAGTTGATGCCTTTGTAAAATATCTACGACTTAATTCTTTGGAAAGATATCAATGTAACTTAATTTTTTTATTAAATACCTTCTCTCATTTGTAATATCGAAGAAGTTCAATATATTTTGTTCTCCTGTGAAAAATTGGATTTAATGCAAGTTTAATAATACTTTCATTGTCACCTTTAATTTGTATAGCATAACCAATTTTACACATATCTTCTATCAACCTCATCAACCACATATATTCTTGTGCAATTATGGTTACTGACACATATTCAGCTTCAATACTAAATTGAGAAATTATAGATTGTTCTTGCTATATTATGAAATTACCACTGAACTAGAATTGAAACAATAACTTAAAGTTAAATGTCTATCGTTTGCATTCCTTGTCCAATTTATATCAGTAAAATCATTTATTAACAATTTTTTCCCTTCTTATACATCATGTCACTATTAAGAGAGCCTTTTACATATAAATTTTTGGAGATTATTGATAAGAAGTATAGTATCATATTTTTCTCCACTAATCCTTAGTCTTTTATGTTTATTATTGGCCTAAAAGTACTCATTATGTATATATTTTGATTTAGGTGTGTTATGGAAGAAAAAGGAGCAAAACAAGATAATTTCACGAATTTGGACAGTTTTGACACATTATTGTATTTGGGCCATAACTTTCATATACAAACTCCGATTAAGATGATTTAAGAGGAGTTGGAAAGCCCACGAAGAGAGATACAACTTTTATATTTTAAGTTTTTAGTGATTATGACTAGAAGAGGTCAGAAATTAGCCCGTATGTGAACATTACTGCACTAATCTAACCCAGATCTGCAAGATTACTACACAATAATCAAGGAGATAATTAAGGAAGCTTCCTAAGCCAACTTGGACATAAAATATCAGCTGAAAGGCCACTTTCCTCAACCAAGAAGACTATTATTTGGATTATTAGTATTTTCCTTAATTAGGTATTTTTTGTGGAGAGAATATTTGACATATCTTTAGGAGATTTTCTAGGTTTCTATCTACCGGTTTTTATTACGTGAAAGAGGATGGGAAGACATCTAGAAAAAAAAGGACACACAACACACACCATTTTCTCCTCTCTTCACACCTTGGAGCTTCTTTTATGGCTCTACGTGGCTAATCTCATTCTTGGACAAAGGAATCGAAACCTCAGAACATCAAAATTGTGAAATCTAAATGAGTTTATTGTTTAAATTTCGACTTTGAGTTTTATTGTTCTTTCATGCTTATTATCATAATTATCGTTCATGATTGCTAAAAGGCCTACTAGTTAATTGTGTTTGATAATCTATTTCTAATCAAGTTGTTATTAAATCTTAGGAAGAATAATAGGCTAAGTCGCTCTTAATCACTGGTGATTAAAGGAACTTGATTTATTGATCTTTCTATTGCTTAATGTTGTTGTTAGATTATATCTTTTGCGCTAGGCTTAGATCGTTTAATAATTAGGGTTAATTGGTTCACTAATGTTCTTTGTTAACCATATATGAGGAAAGATAGGAAATACTTGTTTCCCTGATAAATACTCAAAGTGGAATTAATTATCATTGTATCAAGGATCAATCATTAGTTCCAATGGTGGATATCTCCTTTGGCGAAGATAGTTATTATTGACTGTCTTTAAGCTTAACCTTGTTAGCTTTGTTAGCTTAGTCTTTACACTAGTTACACACACTTTTGGTTGCCTTTCTCTATGGATCGATCTTTGTTCCCACTACTACAAGTTTAATTTCTAAGAGTAAAGTTTATTTTTGATAGCCCTCGACAAGCTCATCAAATTTTGGTGTTGTTGTCGGGGAAAGGTTTTAATTGATTTTTTATATTTTTGCTATGATATAGTACTGAAAAAATCATTTATTTATATTTTTAATTTGACAAAATAAAAATAAAAATCATAAGTTTAATTATCGTCATAATTTTTTTCTTTTTTTCTATCTTGCAAACTTTTTAATCTATTTATGGCTTGAAAATACCTTTTTCTGCAGTAGTAGATGTTTTGAACAAAACTAATTGATCTTTTGGATTATGAGCCCTGGTGGTTTTAGGCCAAATTCGATTAGTTTCTAGGAGTTTTCGACAGTTTTTAGTCTCTGATGCAATTTTCAAATTTTAATTTTAATTTTTTATGTTTAGCTTTTCTTGATTTTTTTTTTTTGCCACTTAGTTTATGCATAATACTCGTTCTTCTAATTTTGGTTTAAAGTTTGATATGAAGATTGAGAAAATCGCAAAGAAATTAAGGAAAACAGCTAGAAGCGGGAGACACGAGATCGATCTTATTGGACTTGATTTGTTATTTGTAAGTGATTTAGATTCAGAAGAATAAAGAGATATGGCTCAAACTTTGAAGGAGCTAGTTGCTCCTAATTTGGACCAACAACCCTTATGCATCCCCTTTCCTATAATAACTAATGATGTTTCATTTGAGTTGAAGTTTGCACTAATACATCTTTTGCCTAACTTTTCATAGTTTGCCAGGTGAAGATGCAAAGAAACATTTGAAGGAGTTGCATTTGATATGCACAACTATGAAACCCTCGGGGGTAACAGATGAGCAAATCAACCTAAGAGCTTTCCATTGTCATTAAAAGATGCACCTAACGATTGGCTCTATTACTTACCTCTTGGGAGTATTACCATATGGAATGATATGAAGAAAGCATTATTGAAGAAGTACTTCCCAGCATCAAAGAGCTCTAACATTAGGAAAGAGATTTTTTGGAATAAAGCAAAAACAAGGAGAGTCATTGTGCAAATACTGGGAACATTTCAAGAGACTATATGCAAGTTGCACTAACCACCAAATTAGCGAGCAATTACTTATATAGTATTTCTATGATGGACTTTTAGCTATGGATAAGATCCAAATTGATTTAGCCAATGGAGGTGCCTTGACGAATAAGATACCCGAGTAGGCTAAAAATTTAGTTGAGAATATGGCAGCTAATTCATAACAATTTGGAACAAGATTTCATTCATCTTCTAAACACGTTAATGAGGTAAACATTTTTTATTTACGCCAACAAATTGCTAGAGTATCCTCTCTTTTTCATTAACTTGCTGTAGGTAACGTGCAATCAATGAAGGCTTACAAAATTTGTTTGGTAGTTGGCCACCTAACTAATATGTTTCCCATGCTTCAAGAGGAATCTATTGAACACATTAATGCATCAGGTGGATTTCTGGGACAACCATAAAGGAGATATGATCCATATTGGCATACGTATAATCCAAGATGGAGGGATCATCCTAATCTTAGTTATGGAAGCCCATAAGTGAATCAATCACATCCAAATTTTCAACAATATAAGCAACCATATGTCCCAAAACAATAACAACCATCTCAACCCTCTAGTTCCAATTCTTGTTCTAATATTTCTTTAGAGGATATTGTCAAATCTTTAGCTTATAACACTTTGCAATTGCAACAGGAGACAAGATAATTTCAACAAGAGATAAAGACCAGTATCCAAGACTTGGCAATCAAGTTAGCCAATTAGCCACTACGGTGGGTAATTTGAAATCAAGGGGTTCTGGAAAGTTGCCATCTCAAACAGTTGTTAATCTAAAAGAGAATGCAATTGTAATTGTCTTAAGAAGTGCAAAAGAGCTAGAAGCACTAGTAAAGACGCCTCCAATAGCTTCAATGCAAGAAAAGGATAATGAAATTATCTCACCCAGCAAATTTCCCTACAAGGATGATGAGAACGTTCCCGAAAAACATAACAAGCCAAAAGCAATAAGTTTCCTCCATTGTCCGATTATAAATTTATTGTACCTTTTTTATGATGTTTGAATAAATCTAAGAAAGAGGAGAATGAAAAAGAATTCCTTAAGGCTTTTCGTAAGTGTGAAGTAAATATTCCTTTACTTAATGCTATTAAACAAATACCTTGTTATGTTAAATTTCTCAAAGAATTGTGTACACGTAAGAGGAGTCAAATGCTTAAAGGAGTTGAAAAGATTAGAAAGGGGGAGAACATTTTTGTTGTGATTTAAAGAAAGCTTCTTACTAAATACAAAGATGCAGGTACTTTCATTATCCCTTGAACAATTGGTGGTATTAGATTTAAAAAGGCCATATTAGACTTAGGAGCTTCATTTAACGTCATGCCATATTCTATTTATGCTTCTTTAAAACTTAGTCCTTTATACAAAACTAATGTTGTAATTCAATTGGCAGACAGATTTAATGCCTATCGTAAAGGTGTAGTTGAGGATGTTCTTACGCAAGTCAATAATTTGGTTTTCCTACTTATTATTATGTTCTTGATGTGGAAAACAATGATCAAAGTGCCCCTATTTTGTTAGGAAGACCGTTCTTAAAGACATCCAAAACTAAAATTGATGTGCATGATGATACCCTTTCTATGGAATTTGATGGTGAAGTTGTTGAATTTAATATTCATGATGATGTTAAAGTTCCTAACGAAGATGATTTTGTTTGTACCATTGATGTAACTGATTCTTTCGCACAAAGAGTTTTTGATCTTAATGGAAAGGATGCTTTGGAAGTAGCCATTAGTGAAGATGTTAATGAAGAGGATTTTGATGAATTTTCATTTACTAATAGGCTACAAGAGAACATTTTGATGCTCAATGAAAATCACGAGGAACAAATGCAAGGTAATGCTTCCTATATTGATTTACATATTTATGTCGAGAGACTTTTACCTTCTATAAAATAGGCACCAATTCCAGAATTAAAACCCTTCCTAAGCATTTAAAATATGTGTTCCTTGGAGAAGGAGGAACATTACCAGTCATCATCTCAAGCACGCTTAGCAAACAATAAGAATACAAATTGGTGTAGGTTCATAAGGAGCATAAGACAACTATTAGATGGATAATTACCGACATTAAGGGAATTAGCCCATCTACATGCATTCATAGAATTTTATTAGAAGGAGCAAAACCTTCTCGACAACCTCAAAGGAGAATAAATCCACCTATGTTGGATGTGGTTAAAAAAGAAATACTTAAACTGCTTAAGGTTGGAATTATTTACCCTATTTCTAATAGTGATTGGATTACCCCCATGTAGGTAGTGCCAAAAAGATCAAAATAACAAGTGTGAAAAATTAGGATAATAAATTGATCCCTACTCCCATGCAGAATGGTTAAAGAGTTTGTATTAATTATAGAAAATTAAATTTAGTAACTAGAAATGATCATTTTCCATTACCTTTTATGGACTAGATGCTTGAAAGACTAGCATGTCGTGCTTTCTATTGTTTTCTTGATGGCTATTTAGGTTATTTTCAAATTGCAATTGCATCAGAAGATCAAGAAAAGACTACTTTTATATGCCCACTTAGAATGTTTGCTTATCAACGCATGCCCTTTGAACTTTCAAAGGTGTATGGTTAGCATATTTACATATTATATTGAAAACATCATTGAAGTTTTTATGGATGATTTTATCATCGAAGGAGGTTCCTTTGATAAATATTTTCATGACCTTACACTAGTCTTTAAGAGATGTATTGAAACTAACCTTGTTTTAAATTCTAAAAAAATGTCATTTTATGGTGGAACAAAGAATAGTTTTGGGTCAGGTTGTCTCCTATAAGAAAATTGAGGTTGATAAAGCTAAAATTGATATTATCCAATCTTTAAAACAAAGAATAGTTTTGGGTCATGTTTTCTCCTCTAATGGAATTGAGGTTGATAAAGCTAAAATTGATATTATTCAATCCTTACCTTACCCCACTAGCGTTCGGAAAGTTCATTCTTTTCTTGGATATGTAAAGTTTTACAGGAGATTTATAAAGGATTTCTCAAAAATTGCCATACCTCTATGCAAACTGTTGCAAAAGGACGTAGCTTTTGAGTTCAATGCAGCATGTAAGAGAGCTTTTGATCAGTTGAAAATATGATTAACTACCACACCAATTATGTAGCCACCAAACTGGAATGTTCCTTTTGAGATAATGTGCGACGTAAGTGATTATGCTATTGGTGTCATGCTAGGACAAACAACGGGGACAACATCACATGCCATTTATTATACTTCCAAAACTCTAGATGATGCTCAACACAACTACTCCACCAGTGAAAAAGAACTTTTAGCTGTTGATTTTTCTTTAGAAAAAATTTGCTCTTATTTGCTTGGTTCTAAAGTAATTATTTATTCTAATCATGCAGCTTTTTGTTACTTATTAACGAAGAAAGAAGCAAAATTAAGAATGATAAGGGGGATACTTCTCTTGAGTGAATTCGACGTAGAGATAAAGGACAAGAAAGGAAAGGAGAATCAAGTTGCTGATCACCTCAGTAGTTTGACTGGGGAAGAAGATAAGTTTCCTTTAAATGATAATTTTCCTAATGAACAATTATTTACAATTAAAGAAATAGAACCTTGGTATGTTGATATAGTTAATTATTTAGTTTCCAAGACTTTTCCTAATGATGTGCCTAAATAAAAAAGAGATAAGATTAAAAGTGATGCTAAATATTATGTGTGGGATGATCCTTATTTGTAGAAACATTGTGCTGATCAAATAGTTAAAAGTGATGCTAAATATCATTCCTATGCATATGATGGTCACTTTAGAGCTAAAACAATAATTAAAAATGTTTTAGAATGTGGTTTTTACTGGCCAACCCATATTTCAAGATTCACTTGTCTTTTGTAAATCAAGTGATAATTGTCAAAGAACAAGAAGTATATCCCAAAGAAATGAGATGCCATAAATCCCGATACTAGTTTGCGAAATTTTTGATGTTTGGGGAAATGAATTCATGGGACCGTTTCCTGCATCATTTGGTAATGTTTACATATTGTTAGTTGTTGATTATGATTTGAAATGGGTGGAGGCTAAAGCTACCAAAATAGAGTTTTGCCTACATAGCTAGGTGGTTCAGTCCATCAATCATTCAATACTTTAATGGTATATTGTGCATGTTCATTTAGATTAGTATACGTTTTTAACTAAGATCTAAAAGTTTAATTCCTAGCTTCCACGATGAAGTAGGATTGGCTTGGAATTGAAATGCCAAGGGCCATTCTCTTTGACTTTATAAACTAGTTTTGAAGATGAAAATATGAACAAAAATAGATTTACATAATTTAGAAGTAACCCTTATAGTCTTATGTTTTTATATTGAAGTTCAAACCATGCATTGATAGTTGGATAAAATGGTATGTTATCTTAGAAGAAGCTAATAATTGAGTTCTCCCACTTTGTTGCACCTGTTTTTAATATGTTTGTATTATGAGCAACAATGGTTTTACCTTTCAAAGAGGCTACTGAAGGAAAATAATGAAGCTTGGTTGCACAAGCGTTATCCCTTAGTACCTGCTTCCATTTTTTCTTGGTAAGTCTAGAAAGCTATCTTCAAGGGATATAAAAAGTTTTGATCCTTTAAGAGACATACCTAAATAAGGGAAATTTTCAAGCTCTATGATAGAGGCGTCTGACTTGGATGGGGCAGGTGAAAAAGTGAGCTTGAAGTAATTAAACAAAAGAGGATAAAAGAGTAGGAGAGTTGAAAAACGGGGGATGAGTTCCCTAAACCAAACAGAAGGATAAGAGAAGTTAGGAAAAGCTCAGAAAAGAAGCTTAAAGCTTAAATAAGCCACAAGAAAGCTAGGAAAATAGTGGACAAACCTAGATTTAGAACTGAATAGATAAGGAAGGGGGAGGGGGGAAAGCTGAGGAAAACTAAAAGAGGTAGAAAGAGTCAAAAATACCCAAGACGTGAAAACACCTGGTAATATAACAACTGAAGGAAGAAGATGATAGAAACAAATTGATCAGAATTCTTTAAGACCACGCAATTCAACATAAAATTATAGAGAAGCTAGAGCTTCTCTATCTGAAGTTGTAACTTATTTGAGTTAAAAAAAACTCTGTTATTAACACCTAAGTGTTGATTAATTATATCCCAAGAAAATATGAACAGAAAATTAACCAATGATAATTAACAAATGACAACACAATAAACCAGTAAGTTGCACTAACATTGAGAACTAGACAAATTAAGCCACATTTTGTTATAAGTTAATGACTCCAACTTTAGAGGTTTGTGTAAAGACAATTATTCCTTAATAATAATGATTTTGGGTTTGATTTTTTACTACTTATATCATTATCAATTAATGTCAACGGTGCTTTTAGTATAATTAGATAAAGATATGATCAAAATTTGAAAATATAGTTCTATAAACTTGCCACTCTTCCTTATTAAGGGAAAATAAAGAAAAATATTTAAAAATCCTAATTAAAGAAATGAGCTCCAGATCAAATTATAAAATATTAGATGCTTTATTTTACTTGCCTATGTGGTTATCCATGTCTAAAACAATTTAGAAATTTATGAAAAATAAATTTAAACATCAAGTTAATAAAAACAAGTTTAATAAAGTAAAAAAAGTGATAGAATGTTCAGGAGTTTGTGATTTTAGCTAAGGTATAAAATAAAATGCTTGAAGTGATATTGTAATTTTTAAAATGAAATTTAAAACATGCAGATAAATGTCTAAGAATTTGTTGTTTGACCTAGGGCTTAAAAATAAAATACAAGTATGCTTAAATTATGTGACAAGGCTTTAGAGTAAACAAACTTAAGCTTTGATTTTAAAAAGATAAATAGTGATTTGTACGCAAGTGCATATTAGATGTACTGATAAAGAAAAGAGATAATGCAAAGACTTTTATTTGAAAGGATAAAAGAGCCACGAAGAGATTGAAAATTTGAAAGAGGCTTTGATAAACGGGATTAAAAAAAACAACATTAACAGACTGAGTATCTATTGGCTTAAAACTGCTTAAATTTGATTGTTTTAAGGAAAATGATAATTAACCTAAGTATTTATTGGTTACAAGGAAGTGCAAAATGTTCTTAAAGGCCTTAAAAAACTTGGTGACAACTAATTTAACCAATAGACTAACTAGTCCTAACTTGAAAGGAATAAAATGACATCCTAAATGAGTCTTAAAGGCCAAACCCAAACAAAAAAAAAAACATAGAAATTTATTACCAATGATCATACAAGCCCAATTAATTTTCTTAATTATTTGTAAATGAAATTATGTTTTAAAAAGGAAAATTGGGCTTTATGAAAAATTATTTTGTTCATCTTTTACTTGGTTCTCCCTCTTTTCACTTATTTCCTAAATTTGGATAAACAATGACAAATCATCATGCCATTCATAATCATTTGATTTTTTAATTTTAAATTTTAATGTAGTTCTCTTAAATTAAACTCATTTCTCAGCTAAATTTTAAAATTAATCACATAGACTGTAACCCTCTTGAACTAAGGGCCAACTGATTGATTTTCCCTTATCATCTAAAAAAATAAGTGGCCTAAATTAACTAATATATATCACATTTATTAAAGATAATAAGTTGGATTTAGGCTCAAAATAGACCTTTTCTTCTTGAGTATAGGTTCAACCTAAATTTTTGTTAGATTTTTCCTTGAATTATTAAGTGATTGTCTTGGATTTAGGCCTTTTAAGTGTATGTAAAATAAATAACTCATCATACTAATGATGAATTTGTTAGTAGAGTGTCACGAAGTTATTGTTTTTTAACATTTTTTATGATGAAATCACAAGCATTTTCAAAATGACAATGATGACAACATGCAATTAAAAGAACTTTGTTTTTTCTAATAACACTCTTCACAAGCATTTTCAAAACGAAAATGATGACAACATGCAATTAAAAGAACTTTGATTTTTCGAGTAAGACTCTTCACAAGCATTTTCAAAATGAAAATGATGACAACATGCAATTAAAATAACTTTGAATTTTCTAATAAGACTCCAATGTAAATATATAAACAGTCTATGTAAAATCACAACTTAAAATAGCAATGTTAATTTGAAATTTTAAAATATATTATTATAGTATAAAAGACCCCAGTTTTGATATATCCATATATCTTATCCTTAAACAAAACAGAGTATTTATAATTTTACTCAAAAGAGAATCATGACATCAAAACAAACGAAAGTAATAATTTAGGTTAAAAGACAATAATGACATTAAAACAAGCAGAAGTAATAATTTAGGTCTATTTTTTTATTGGGCAATACGTTCAGTTTGATATGACCTACCCAAGATGTAATTAACAATGATCACATATACAGTCAAAAGCTAAATCCCAACTTTTTGACTTTCATTGCATAATCTAAATCAAAGATGAGTTCATGTCATTAATTGACAATCATCAAGATTTATTAATAAAAAACAAAATCTTATTAAATAGAAACAGGATAGACATGCATGCAATTTATGGAAAAGTATATTACAACATAAACCTCTTAAAACTAACCAAGTAAAAAAAATCCAATAAAAGAGCAATAAAAAGATTATAGATTAATTATATTTAAAATTCTAAATTTTGCCTAATTTTATAATACTAGTCAGTTATTAAAACTAGTTATAAAATACTCACATTTTTAACTTATTACAAAATATATAACTAGTTATATAAGTAAGACTCTTTAATAAGTAAGCATCTACGTGAACATCAATATTACACATCAACAAATTTGTTATAAATAAAAAAGATAATATTTTTAAATCAAAACCTAATTGTTCCGTTAAACCTAATTGTTTTCTCTATAAGCCAACAAAAGCTATCAATTTTTACGAAACAAAAATCACTAACAAGGTATGAGTATAATAGCAATGGGTTGGGATAACCTCAAGCCTACGTATGTATTCTTGATTAGGCCTAAGGTTGCTGGCTTGAGTATGAGTTAATCAAACTTAGGCGGCCAAAGCTCGATTAAGTATGAACTAAGCCTTATTAAATATATTTTTCATTTTAAAAATTAAAAGTAATATCGCTTCATTTCAAAACTTTGGATCGGGTTGGGCTAGGTTGCATGAGCCTAGTTTGAAGCACAAAATTTTGAAAAAAAAAAAACCCAAGCTCAAGTTCAACTCTAAAATTAAAATTTTGTATAAAAAAAATTCAAAGTGCAGCTCGAAATTCATTCAACTCAAATCAGACCGTTGATTTCAAGTCAAGCTAAGTTAAGTCATTTCAGATTGGACCAGGTTGAGTAGGACAATTTTCCAAGTCTGGTTACGAGATCTTATAACATAGATATTAGGTTTCTTCATTTTTCTTTGAATCATTTGTCTATAACATTTAGAAAAGCCTAATCTTGAGACGGTACAAGCCAATTCCTTTGCTTCGTTGCCCTACTCAACATTCTTGTCGCTTTAACATTTATAATTGTGTCAGCCTCTGAAAACTATAAAATAGAAAAATATTTCTTCCTTACACAATCAAAGATTACTTGTTACTTTTCACTGTCAAGTAGTTACTTTTTGGTTTTATCATTTCTTATCAAAGATGAATAGAGGAATGCTCGCAATTTTTAGGATAGAAGCCTAACCAAGGAGCAATTCAACGATAAGATGCTTCTTTATATCAAATGCTATATTAACTTACATAAATCCAAATTTCTCAACATTGATTATTGTAATAGATTATGAAATAGGTAGTTTGTAATTCTTCCAACTTCTAGAAAGGTTGAACTTGGGCATGTACTAGGGATATTTTCATCCTGGGAAGCACTTGAATAACTCTTTATGGCTAAGTTTGTAATTTATTACCATTTTCTTAAAAAAATATATATTAGTTGTTACTTTGTAGTGCTTTACACAATCGTATTTAAAAGCCTACATGAGATGCTTACAGCTTATAATAATCGGAAAGTGAATATTGCAAGCATAGACCAACCTCATGGTTTCCGTTCTTTGTTGGAAAACTGAATTTGTAGACATGTAATTTTTTTTTACCCTAAATGAATTGCAATTTCAAGGAATTCTTTTTTGAAAAATTAAAACAAAATTATGACCCTGTGTAACAATCTGCAAATTGCATTAGTTGTTAATTGACAGCGGATTAATATAGTTGATTTGACCAACGAATAAGATCAGCAATTTATTTAAAGATATTTGGTAAAATTAACTGTTTAGTATTACTTGTTTATACATAAAATGACCTATGAGAGCATGATTTAAAAAAACAAAAGATGATTTCTAAAACTATGCATAATTGATATCAAATCATAATTGTTTTTCAAAACCATACATAATTAACAAAATGTATTTTGATTCATCCTAAATATATTAAAACACTATTTTTCATGATCATTCAAATTATCCACAGTTCTCCGGTTAGATTAGAAGTCATGTATGGTTACTTGTGTATGCTTATTGTTATATAGTCTTTCCCTATTATTTGCTATCAACTTATGTGAATTTAATTGATTATGTTAACATTTTTTGGAATTATGTATACCAATAACTTGGAACTAACAG
>JANSVB020000099.1:76845-88471 GCA_025504935.2 Erythroxylum haughtii
ATGATAGCCACATTTATGATCAAAAGTACCGGGAAAAATGTCATGCATGCATGTACAGTCATTTACATGTGCAAAAGTCACTATTTACAAGTATGAGTATGCATGAACATACCAAGACAATTCTAAACACTCATAACCTGTTCCAAATTACTATTTTACCCTTCCCATCGGTGATGGGATGTTACAAAAATATTCTTTAAACCTAATAACATTAAATTGAAATGGTAACTAGGTTCTTAGAAATTGAAGGTATATAAAGAGTTTACAAAAGATCTAGTAGGTAACTAAAACTCAGGATTAAATGATAAGTTTCTATGCCTTCAACTGGATCCTTCATTTGATTTTTCATACAGAGAAAATTTTCATTTGATCTTATGGTTTAAATCATAAAAAATCCTTGCTTCATATTAAAAATGTGAGTACTAGTATTAGTATCAAGCAACAAAAATTAAAGTAACTTCACATAAGTTCGAATTGAAACTTAATGTTTATCTTTCTTTTCAAATCAAGTTTTAATTTTAGGCAATTTGTCTACTAATGTCTAACTTTTTTTATAGAACTTACATTTATCTACCTTTTGCTCTTTTTAATTCACCTATATAGTACTAGAATGCAACTTCTTCTTCTTAAACTTGTTAGCTTTTATTTTCAAACTTTTACTAACTTTTGATGCACTAGGTTGACATAATAACTCCCTTGTTTTTTCAATCTTGCTTCCTCTTTGTTAGTCTTTAATAGCTCCTAATAGGGGAGGGGGTGAATTAGGTGTATAAAAAATTTAACAACTTTTCTAACTAATACACTCAATTAATAATAGTCAATATAAATAAGAATAAGGAAATTTCTTAATATAAATTAATTAGGCAATAATTTAAAGAAGATACAGAAGAGAGAATGCAAACTGATTTGTAGTGATTCAATAAACAACCCTTTCTTACATCCACTCCTAATACCTTTCTTGGAATTCCACTATAATTCTTCCTTAAAGGTGAAAAATAACATTTGTATAATCTTTCTTAATAACGAGGAATCCATCTTAAAATCTTTTTCGAAGGTGAAGAGGAAACTCAATCTCATTTGGATCACCCCCAGTTACAATAATATATTCCTTAAACCAAATATTACAGATGAAAGTTCCTCACTTTGTTACTTGTTAACTCTAAAATGGCTTACTCATACAAATATGAGACAACGATACTTAAATGATTAAAAATACTTCAAATATATGTATACATTACCTAAAACCTTTTTAATACTAAAACCAAAGAGAAAAAATATATATTTATAGTGTTTTGGGACAATTGGTTGTTGTTGGTGCTGAGAACTAGTCATTACAACTGCTATCTATAGTGTACCAGTTGACCAATATACATTTAAGGTACCAGATTCATTAACTGTTGGCACACTAGTCAACTAATAGGCATATTAGTTGGTTAATACATTAACCAATATTACAGTAAATATATGGTACATCAAATTTAGCAACTTTAACCTATATTAGTCGATCATTAGCCCATATAAGTTAACAAATCACCTAAAAATATTATTTTAATACTTTCAAATACTTAAACTCAATTATGAATTAAAAGTTCCAAAATGTTCCCCAACAATTTAATTGAAGATTAAAAGGCTTTTATATTAAATAACTCATGAAATGAAGTGAAATCAAATGTTTATACATGGTAAGTTTTTTGGATCATCAACTTAACAAAGTTATCCTACAATAATAATACAAAATGTAAAATAACCTTGATAAGCCTTGATCTTCTTTTGTTCTTAGTTTGAACTTCATCTTGTCGGTTGCAAACTTTTCTCCTCTTTTTCAACTTCATACTTTTTTTTTATTTTATGACTTTATTTCATTTTTATATTACTTTTCATCAAAAGAATAAACTCATTAGTAGTAACTATATTTTTTATTATTAAAAAATTATTGGAGCCTTCCTTGGTTTAACACTCTTAAGTAAACTTATTGGAAAATTCGTTAATATCTCATTTCCCTTCATATCATTGTTGTTAATTTGAAAAGGTCATACTCATAAGGTAGTAAGTTCAAAATAAATTGTTCCATATAAGAGCCATCCACTATTGTTCGCAATGTCTTTAGTCTTACTACAATATTAATCTTCCTAATAATATGGTCCTATATACTCTATGATTTAGTATACTTCATGGTCATGGGTTATGTCATAAGGGTATCAATAAGTAATTTGAAAAAATTCTCCCTTAAACTTCAAGTATTCTTTTATAGTTCCAGTTTTTGAAATAATTGTCTTAATATTGTTAACAATAGTCATCCTCATAAATATTAGGCTTAATATATCAGAACATTCTCATACCTTATAATATGACTTCTCTCTTTTATTACTCGTATACGTAAGAGTAGAAGGTTGATAGTCTAATAATGCTAAGTTCAGTTTCAAAACATCTAACTAAAAATTAACTTGTTCACTCTATTTAGAGAAATTCAAACCATTGAAAATAATAATAGACTGATGGTGATCCTCATGTTAAGCTTAAACATATTTAGGAAGTTAAGAACTTAGATGTTATCTCCCCTCCTTTGGAAATTCTTCAAGAAGGAGCCATAAAATGGAAAACACCATTAGTTGGTTTTTTCCTTGACAAAAGACCCTCATTTCTCTCAATAAAAACATAGGTAGAAATACTTTGGACTAAAAAGGAGTTAGAGTAGGTACTCATTACAGAGGAGGATTACTTTTTAGTTAATATTAGAGATGTTGAAGGTATAAGAATGGCAATAGAAATGGGTTTGTGACACTAAGGAGTTAAACCAATGTTTGTAAGAAAATGGAGTCCAGGTATGTCCCTAGATCAAACCATCCTAAGGACTATACCTTTATAAATTTGATATAATAATATTACATTAGAATATTAGACCATTATAGGTTTAGGTTACTTAGCAAGTGCAATAGGGAAGCCCCTTATATTAGAAGAACAAACAGTAGAAATGAAAAGAATTGGTTTTATTAAGATGTGTGTAGAAATAGATGGGAATATAAAGCTCCCTGATTCTTTAACAGTTCAAAGACTAGGAGAATAAAGAGAATCATTTACCTCTGAAATCTCATTATCTTATCCTTAGAAACTAGATCAACCAGGCCAACCAATTTAAAAGGATTGGAAACCAAAAGCATCCTTTTCTGAATCTCAATCAATTCAATCCCCATAACAGCACAAACAAGATCCTTCATCAAACCACACTACTTTAACAGATCATAAAAAGACAACCTAACCTCAACATCTTTAATATAACTCCTAACCCCTAGCTCTTACCTACAAAGGATTCCATTAACCAAGTTTCACTCTCATACCCTCATAAATCAACTAACACATCTTAAAACTTAGAAGATCCCAATTCAGCATCCAAAGACTCCCTAACTAATAATTCTTCTCATAAAGTAGAATCAGAAATGAAGGAATTATGTAATGCACAGAGCTCAAGAAGGAAATCTAGCAAGAAACTTAAAGGCAAGGGCTTGATAGGCCTTACTGAAGTATAATCATTTCTTCAAACACAAGGATCCTTAATTGCCCTAAAAATAGCAAGCAATAAGGGATTTTATAAGGATTAAAAACTGACTTGCTAGAAACAAAAATCAAGAAAAAGTTCTTAAATATAAACCTATGATTGTTAGGAGATCAGTGGATTACTCTTACTAATCATACATATCACATATTAGGAAGGATAATTCTAGCCTACAATTTAAAGGAAATCCAGGAACTAAAATTTAAACAATATGATTAGTTCATTCACATAGATAACTTTTGCAAAAATCAAGAACAAATTGAAATCACTTCTGTTTATAAGACAAATTTTACATTTCAAAGGAGAAATATTTGGAAAGATATAAAAGAAATTGCTAGAACAATTCAACAACCATGGTTGGTACTTGATAATTTAATTGTATATTACATTACTAAGAAGCAAAAGAATAAGGAAATAAAGGTGAAAAAATGGACAAAGAATTTAGAGATCGTCTAAGTAAGGCAGGGCTAGGAGATCTCATTTTTAGAGACAATTTATTCATTTGGTCAAGAAAGAAGGGTAATATGATATTAGGAAGAAACTTGATAGGGTTCAAGTAAATCCATAATGGATGGAAAAGATTCCTAACTCACTAGGCTAATTCAATAACCCAGATATGTCATAGCACTCTTCTTTGGAAATCAAAATGAATCGTTATGAAAAGAAACCGAAAACACCCTTAAGATTCTTTAACTTTCTAACTAAAATGGAAGGATATGAGGGTATAATTAGAAAAGGTTTGAATGCCATAATAGTAGGATATAAAGCTACAAATTGAGTAATTTCAACCCACGCATTCTTAAAGAAATTAGGATTTTTTTAATTAGGCATAATACTAGGTCACACTTATCAAATTAAGTTTGTTAGATTTCTTAATTTTGATTTCATGATGTGCATACCCATTTTTGTAAATAAAATCAACGTTTTTTTAATCATATTTTACATTTCTTAACTTAAATTTCTATTCAATTCTACATATTTCATGGTGTATCTTGCATTAGTCTTTGAGATTGCTCATTTCCTATTACGATGGTTGAAAAATTGAAGTTGGTAGGATTGAATTTGTGGAAGATTTTTTCTCCTATAGGTGTTCATACACCATTAGTACCTGTACTTTTTTTCCCTTTTTAGTTATCTCTCTAACACATTGTCTTGTGCCTTTCATCTACGCTTATAGAAGGAACCATAGGGAACTATAATCCCATGCCTAGGATACTCACTCAAGGTAGAGCTAACTGCAACCTTTTATGGAGGACTCAAGTGAGGTTTCTAACTCCTCCACCTCTTATGCCCCTTCCCACTAATAAGGATGAGCCTTTTGATATTAACTCTCGTCATTTTCATAATTATGCTTCCTAGGAGTTATATGAAAACTATACTAGTTTATAATAATTTAAAGCTTATAGTCTTGTCCAATTTTGTATTGATCAAAGTGGGGATCCATTTTTATGAAAAACTTATCTTATATGCCTAACCAACATTAGGTTGTTTTACATTAATCTTTTCCCTAAATTTATTCGAGGTGAAACATATATATCTTCTCTAAAATCTATAATGTTGATATTCATAACACTTATAATCTTATAAATGAGATCTTAGGCATTCTCATTCTTAAAAATATAGCCCATTATAATTATCATACCTAATACAATATCTGACCTTATTTTATGACAAATAAGGTCAAAATTATCTTTAATTTATGTAATTAGACATAGGTCATTAGAAGATTCAAAGATGTTCAAGGCTTCAAATATTCCTTGATTTCATCATTTATTCATGAAGTATAACTTTGTTTCTACCAATAGTCACTTTACTTTCCTAGGTCTTGATGACCTCTAGTTCCTCTCCAGCCTCATAACTAGAGAGCTTATTCATCTCAGTTTCTTTATTTTTCTCAATATGGTGCATCTTCATCAAAATAAGAAGAAAAAAAAAGAACAAAACACTTCTTATACATTGATTCTTAGCCTCATCTTCTAGCATTTTTACATTCCTCTAGCTAAAGATGAAGTTGATTTTGGCTTCTTTTTTAGTTTTGTTACTTTTTATCATGTAGGTTACCAATTGATTGATATTCAAATGACTTAGCCATACTAGTGGCGACAACACTAACCTTAGCATCCTTTACCAATACATAAGGTCCCTCTATATGACAATGGTCTCGATGAGCCTCTCTTGAGTCACACTATTAAGCTCCCTATGGATGATGAGGTTACTAACTTACGACCACATCATAGGTCTCCACTTGATGCTTATCTGATAGCCACTGAGTAACAGTTTACCATACTGTTAGGTGAAATTGAATCCTTTTAAGACACCATAATGCATAGACTTAATGATTTATATAGCTTGATTGAGTCTTTATTTCCTCTCTAGATAATTAATATTTTTATGTTTCTAAAAAGAGGGAGAGCAATTTTATGTTATTAGATTTAAAAGGAGGGTGCCTATTGCACACGTATTGATTTTGTTTTTATATCACTTTTGTGTTTTACTTATTATTGGATATCACTTACTTGAAATTAAAGATCTCTTTTGTTCTCAATATCGATATATTTCTTATGCATAAATTAATGGGGAGCTATTCATTATCTTGATATGGGTTGTTACTTACATGCTTAATCATATTATTGATATATAATATCATAAATATTTTGTCATTTTCAAAAAAGAGGGAGAATCTTGAACCAAAGGAGATTCTAATCAATGCTTTTATGATAAAAGAATATAAATCCTACTATTGAGTTTGTTATCTTGATGAGAAGTCTTATAAGAATAAGATGAGATCATGCATAACTTAAGAACATACTTCATGTAGTTGGTAAAAGAAAGTTGAAGTTTATAGGTTAAAAGTGAAGATTAAGTGAAAAAAAAAAAGGAAGATTAAGACATATCAAGGTCATGTCCTTATTTATAATATTAATTGAAATCTCACTTAGTTATTTTGGTTTATAAAGGCTCACTGATGTGTGTTTCATTTTTTATACATTCAATCGTTAATACATAGCGATTAATATTATAAAATGCTTAAGAGACTCATTTTTAGTTCACATTTGGTTTTAGGTATAAGTTGGAAGCATATGAACTAAAATGAGTTAAAAACACATTCCTTGAGACATCCTTTTGATGTTTAAACTTATTTTTCTTTATAGAACAAGAAGGAGATAGAATAGAGTGAGGATGGCGTAAGAAAATGTAAGAAAATGAAGGCTTTAGCATAACCTGCAAGATGTACGACTATGTATCTACTTGCACGACCAAGCATAATTTCAAAAGTAGCATTTTTTGGAGATGCATGGTTGGATACACAATCGTGCATCAAAACGTGCATCTTTATAGAAACCTAATTTTTCATATGAATAGACATGTGAGTGCCCAAAGAAGGCATAAATCATTTTTGGAACACAAAAGGAGTTAGAAACCTTACTTCTTTGGATCTATAGAGGGCTAATCTTCCTTTTTCCAGTTTGTAGGGGAAATTGAAGTCGAAGAACACATTTAGGCATCTCTTCATTATGTATTATTGATTCTCTCTCTATAGAAATAGTTTATGTTATTCTTAGCTTAATGTTTTAGGTATTCATATATGAATGATTAATATTTTCGTTCTCAATAGATTGTTTAAGTATGAACCCATTGCTAGAATTTGGAATACAATACATAATAGTTATATTTTCAATTCATTTATGGTAAACTAATGGTGATAAATCATTAAGGATAATATGACGTGGGTTAAATGGCACGAGCTTGTGAGATTGTTGCCTAGATTAATCTATTTTCTCAGTTTGTAATGTGAATATCCTATTAAATCTAGAAATTTTATTCTAGGTTATTTGATAAGAGTTTATCTTGATTAAACACGACCTAACAAAAAATTGAGGTTAACAGAGCTTATTATTAATCTACAATTAATAGTTTCACAGAGATATATGTGAATAATAAGACGATGAAGTATGTTTATTTGTTTGTAGGCTGAGATTGAACCAAGAACTAAATTCCAAACTCATTAATCAATTTTACTTTCCTAAACAAATCCCCCCATTATTTCCTAAACATTAATTCTTTTCATTACAAAAGCTATACTTACATTTCCCGTGGATAAGATCCCTACTCACCACAACTATAAATTTAATTATGTAAAGTTAGGTTTTATTTTCTTCAACACACATCACCCACCATGAATATATGGGTTATACCACTTTATTGTTTAAGTCTTTTCATTCATGAAAAGGTATTAAAGATTTTGTTTTAATTAAAAAACCCTTGATCTTACAAACATTCTTTGGGAACATTTTAAAATTTTCTTTAATCATAATTTCTTGAAACAATTTAATTTTAAGCATTTGACGTTATTAAAATCATGTTTATGAAGAGATTGGTCAATTAATATAGGCTAGTGGTCAACCAATGTAAGCTAGAAGTGTAATAAGTAAGTCGATTGACACATTGATTGCCTAATGTAGTGGTGTGATCGAACAATATCCCTTTAAAAGACACAGTGGTGAACCAATACGCTTAAGTGGTTAAACAATGTCTTAAAAACTAATGAATCTATGCATTTAATGCATATTGTTTGACCAACATGCTATACTGGTTGACCAATGCTTAGCAACTAACCATAGTAACAACTAGTTTTAGCTCAAACGACTAATAGAGGTCTTGGAATCCTATAAATATATATTTTCTTATTAAATTCTTATGTCAAAAAGTATTTAAGTGCCTTTTAAATACATTTCTAAGTATTTGTCAATCATTTGAGCACTCATTTTCTCATTTTTAGTAAGTGAACCTTTTTTATATAATCAAAGTGAAAACTAAGCTACTTTGAGTTGTAAGCTTCCATTAAGGTTCTTGGTTATTTTATTTAGGGGTGTCTAAAGTGACACTGAGGTTCCTTTCACCTTGAAAGAAGGTTGTAAAAAGAGTCCTTTTTACTAAGTAAAGATTGTATAAAGCTTATTCTTTTCCTTGAAATAAAAATTATAGTAAAAATCTAAGAAGAATCTTGGAAATAAAATAGGCAATGATTGTTTGTCGACCATTATAAATCGGTTTATATTTCTCTTACCTTATTTACTTTATTATTTAAGTGCATTATTACAATTAATTGTTTTAGTTCATACTTTCATCATTTATAATGGTGTTCGTTAAAATTGAGTGAGTATCTTTCAATTCAAAATTTTATACACCAAATTCACCCTCCTTTGGGTGCCATTAGGGACTGACACAAGTATCCAATAAGTATGTTCTCAAGACTCTTTATGAGTTATGGCCATATGAAAACCTACATTATGTCACTTTCATATTTGGAGTTATATAGAAGAAATGAGATTTTATAATTTGCAATCTAAGAAACTTGATCTTAAAATTGTTAATGATTATTTTATTGGTTATTAGGGATGATTAAATGGTCTAAATTCTATTTTCCATCACATCCCACCATAATTATTGCATCAAATTAGTCTATCTCTTTTAAGGATGGCAATGGTATAAGCCAAGGGCCTACGAAAAAAATACTATTTAGAGAACACCTAGTCATTGTCCCTATACATATCACTTTACCTTTAATAGTCAACCAACATTTACTAACCATTTAGGATGAACCCACTAAGCAAGTAGTATAAGAAGATTCATATGTAGTCATAGAAGAGGTCTTTAAAAAGATTAGAAAATTTTCAGAGACCTGTAAACTTTGATGACTACATTAGATATTTATAAGGGTATAATTAACATTGGTGACACCTTGGATCCAAGTACCTAGTCCTCAATCTAATTCTTAGATGGATGCTATAAACTCTATGCATTAAACTCTATGCCAAAAAATGAAATATATAGCGTGGTAAATTTACCAAAAGGTTATAGGCCTACTGGATGCAAATGAATACTCAAGACAATATCTAATGCCAAATGTCAAGTGGAAAGATTTAAAGCAAGACTTGTAGCTAAATACTATAGCCAACAAGAAGGTATTAACTACAAAGAGATTATCTTATTTCTACTGGGGACTCTTTATGAATCATTATGGCAATTGTGGCTTATTTTGATATAGAGCTTCATCAAATAGAGGTAGTAATGACTTTCCTAAATAGAGACTTAAGTAAAGATATCTATATAGTTCAACCTACTGATTTTGAGGTAGTTAGGAAAGGAACATATTTTTATAAACTTTAGAAATCAACTTATAGATTGAAACAAGTTTCAGGGCAATGTTATCTCAATTTTAATTAAATTATCATGGGTAATGGCTTTAAGGAAAATATTATTGATCAATGTATATACATGAAATTTGTTTAAAGTGAGTATATATAACTAGTTTTATTTATTAATAATATCTTTCCAATGTTAATAACATAGATATGTTGATTGAGATGTGTTGACATTAATGCTCAACTATTTTGACACAAATGCTCTTGGTGAAGCATCATATGCGTTGGATATACAAATTCTTCGTGATATGATCAATGGTGTTTTTCATATTGTCTTAAAGCACTTATATTAATTATATCTTTTGTATTTTTCTTTTATAAAGGCACTAGGTTTGAAGGGTGGTAAGTTCTCTAAGAGAGATCAATTTTTTATGCTTCCATTGCTGATAGCCTAATGAATCTCAAATATGCACATGTCTTAATATTGCCTTTATGATTAGTATGCCCAGTAGATATTTGAGCAATTATATATAAAGTCATTAGAAAACAACTAAGAAAGTATTGAGGTACCTTTAAGATACTAAGGATCTTATATTGATATATTAGTGTATTAAAACTCTTGAAGTGATCAGTTTTAGTGACCCTGATTACATAAATCGCGTGGATGAAAAGAAATCCACTTTTAGGTACATTTTTATAACAGTGAAGAGAGCTATCTTTCTCTCAAAACACTAAGAATACTTCTTGTTATAAGCATGTTGATATTAGTTATACTTTGTTAAAGAGAAAGTTGTAAAGTCTCATTATTATTGAGCATATGCCTACGAGGATTGTATTGGTAAAACCCACTATATAAAGATTTAGCTATTCGTGTATTTCAAAAACATACCTTTTATATAGGATTGTTAGGAAACTATCTTTTTTCTAATAGGTGTTTTCATTCTATATATATCTTGTGAATATCACTTAAATTTTTGCAATACATGCATATTATAGATGTTTGTCATTGTTTACGAACATTTTTATAACTTTATATTTCTAATAGGTGACAAATTGATGACATTCATTCTGTTCAATCCATATTTATGTTATTGTCATGCTTCCAGATTAGTTGTGCCTAATTATGTGTGATTTATATATCCTATTAGTGTGTTAGTTATGCATGATTAGCTTAACTATGCATATAGTTATGAAAGCATTAAAATGTCGTTTACAATCTAAATGGGAGAATGCTAAATTAATTAATGTAAATTGACATAATATAATAACAATTAACATTTTATGTATATGCATGAAACATTTGAACCATTTATAGGATGAACAATTATATTATTAACCATGTTTAAGATTATTGGGTCCATACTCTAATCTTACTTAAACCTACCCATTAAACTTGCACAACAATAACAACAACATTTCAATATAAGTCTTACTGGACACGAAGTCTGGGGAGGTCCAAAAGTACTCAACCTTATCTCTAACTAGTAAAGAGGTTATGTCCAATAGATCTACATAAAGAAAAAAATACTAAATAAATAAATAATTAATTACAAATATAAAATTAATTGATAAAGTTTACATGTTAAAATAATAAGGTAATAATAATAGATAATAATAATAAAAATAAAAATAAAAGATAATAAAATAAAAATAAATATGTAAAAATAGAAATATAAAAATAATTAACATGATAAATATAGAACAAACAAGGTAACGAATAAAAATAAAAGATAATATAAGTAAATAAATACACAAATAAGAAAGAAGACAAGTAAATAAATAAAACAAACAATCCATTATAAAAAAATGTTTATGTTAATAAGGAAACATTTAAACGTAAACATTTAGGCTAAATAAATGTAGCGCCCCCTCATCGTAGGGTACACATCGGGACGCCCGAAGGTCATTCCGACACGTATCCCACGATAAA
>JANSVB020000099.1:138236-152659 GCA_025504935.2 Erythroxylum haughtii
ATTAATACAGAAACACAAGTTACAAACCAAACATCATTTTTTATTTTTCATACCCATTCCCATTCCCTTCTACTCGTTTTATATGTTTGGCAGGGTGAAAGGGAAGTATTACCCCCAAATGCAGATGTAGCAGCGGCAGCCACTACTACTGCCACCACTCCTCATGGAATTGAAGTGTCAGTGGAGTTTAAGCCTGTGGAGCACCCAATCGAGCCGCTTGACAATGATCAACCAATTCAGTGTCCACTACCTGAACCTTCAATTTTAAATGTAAGCTAAATAATCTTTTTGTTCCTGATTTTTGTATATTGGTTTATCTCTTTCTGTACTTATGTCTGAAATTACCTTGTGCTTTGTGTGGTGCAAAGTTAAAAGAGCTCTAATATTTCTTAGCCCTATTTCTTTAGGGTAGGTATCATCAACCATTTTAACTAGGTTTAGTTGTATGCACCTTTTCGTGAGATGTCAAAATGAAATTTTATGATTGAGCTATAGGCTGGTCTTCTGCTTGTTCTAGTTGAAAAGTTTCTATTCTTTAGTATGAAAGGATTTTGGTGGCATTGAATTTTGATATATAGTAACTAGCTTAAAAGAATTATGGTAGTGATGTCCTGTTATCAGGAAGTACCAAGGCAAACCCTCAAAAGATTTTATCAGCTCATAAACTTTGCAGTAGTGCGTAAGTGAATCCTGTAAACATTATGCTAAAGGAAAAGTGGTCTAATAAATTCTCATATCCATGTACCAATTTGGTGTAATCTTTAGCGTCCTTCTTACTATTGATAGACACGCAGCATGAACATGTCGTGGTAATTTGCAGGTTTGGATGACATTAGTGAATTCAATTCGATATTATTTCATATCGGGTTCTTCTTCATCAAAAGGAAACCAGTAAACTTACAACCTTTCAACTGGTCTCTACATTTTACTTTCCATTGCCAACCCTTGTCTGAACACTAGCCTTATAGATTGGTTTTGATCTAGAATACAATTTATAGAAACCTGTACATATGACTAGCAAAAATATTGGTGTAGAAAAGTATCAGTGGTTGTGGTGTGGGATTCCTGCCATATTAATTGAGTTGGTTTTCTGTGTTGCAAGGATGGAGGGGTAAGATTATAAAGTTGGATAACATTGACAGAATATGACATTCAGGGGGGTTCAGAGTGCACTGATATTTATATACTACTTCATTTGAAGTGGTTCACGAGATTTGATAGCGTTTCATTATAAAAATCGTAGTTTCCCTTAGTCAAGACAGTTTTCACCTTGGTTGACACTGCCTGCCAGTTCAATAGGCTGGGGCTTGAGCTTTTCACTTGACCAGGGTATTTTAGCTTTCCAATGTACCAAAAAATAAAGAAACCCTCTATCTAGATGTTTCATGGTCTTTCATTGTTTGCGAAGATGGTATTTTATGCTTTCCAAGACAAGAAAAAAATTCATTATCAAGAATTTTGAAGCCAGCCATAATTTTTTTTATCGCTAGCAAGGAAGAAATGCTATACAATGGTATGATTTAGTGTCATAGCTTCCTAACTTCGACACAGTTACATTAATGCATAGTTTGAAATTACCAGGACGAAACTTTTAATTTTGTCTCAAGTGGTGAATGGAATAAATTTTGGCTGTAGTGGTGCGTCCCAGGAGAGGAAAGGTGTGCTTTAAGTTCAATATTGGCAAGTAGATGCAAGATACTTCGCTTATGCATGTTTATGATGCATTATCTTTTCCATTGAAGAAAGGACAGGGTTCTTGGTGAAGTCAATGGTACTACTGAACCAGATAGGTACGTGCTTCTTTGGTGATCTACATGCTGCGGGCAGCATAGACTCCAAAGGACAGTTCCCCTTTATGATAAGAGTTAGGTCATCCATTTTGACGGCAATGAGTGCCTTGATTTCTGTAGAATGTTGATGCCTGTTGCGAAAGATCCAAGGATGTCTTATTTAAGACAACTTGGATTTAGCCAGGCAACATGGCTAGTTATTGTACTGATGCCACCTACAAAATCATGGGTCGGGGATATGTGAACAGTTATGCATGCATTCTCTTGTTTGTGTTTTTACATGTACACTGACTAGTTTCTTGTCATGTTCATAAAAGCCTTTACCTTCTCAATTTCACATTTCTAGTTCTTTTAATTGCCATTTTCCAAGTTTTTGGGACCCTGATGTCAACTTAATGAATGATCAGGACGGAAGAATATGGAAAGAAAGAGTATCTGCCACTGTGAGGAGGAGAGCTGACTTACCTGTTATGAAAGAAGGCGATTCCCTTGAGGAGGCTTCGACTGGAGCAAAATCACGGCCAACCCAGTCCAAGCGTTTGATTCTACCCTCTGTCAGTGCCCCTGAACATAATTTTCTAAAACTTCTTGAAGAGTGTAATGCATCTGGGATCTAAGACCTGGTAGCAATTTCCGTGATGGGAAATGTAGCATCCCAGACTCCTACATAGGTTGTTACTTCTAATATTTGTTATATTTTTCTTCCCAGTCTGTATACCTAATACTCGTTTACATGAAAATCTTTATATTCACATGAAACTCCATATATGTAAAAGAAGTAAATTTACCAACACTTCGAAATTGAATGCGTGTTCAGAATGAAGGTGGTAATTTACTATTTCTTGTGCCGTAGTTGGTATTGATGCCGTTTCTTATATGAAAGCTTTACAGGTTCAAACTCGAATAATTATAGTAGAATCCATAGTCTCCTGCACACACACACACACACACACACACACACACACACATATATAATTAGGATTAAAGAGTGATCAATAATTGAATCATTTGAGCCGGTTCAGGCCATATGGCTTAATCAAAGTCATTCATTTTTAGTGCAGCAGAACTTTTTCGTCATTTACATGAATCAGGACAGTTTTTTGGTTCCATAACCATTGGATTCCATTAGGTAGACTTTTGTGAGGAAAGTTATGATCTAGGTAAAGAATGATCATTTAAGACATCCAATAATAGTCTAATTGAATGTCATGAAGTGTTTCAGTTTATGGTGGCACCCTGACCATTAAATATAGGGTCCGGTGGAATCCCCGTGCTTCTGTGGAACTTCGTTCTTCTACACACGACAGAAGCTTAAGATACTACATTGTCTATGTTATATGGGTTGGTTGTTGGATTCTTTATATGGGAATTGGGATGTACACCATTGCACAGTATAGATATTTGCAGGTAAAATCTACGTATTTTCACGAGATGTCTCTGCTCATTTGTTTGCTTCTCTAGGTTTTTTGGCTCTTCTTTGAAAGAAACCAACAACCACTGCCTCTTATGCTAAAAAGCGGTCTAATTTTGCCACTCTCTTCCCACTGAAACTTCTTAAACTCGTCATTCATTCATAAAAGTTGACAATATACATTGAAGCAAGAAAGAAAATGATACAAGAACAGAGAGTAATATAAAAAAAAAAAGATGCTATATAGGCAACTTAGGGACTTGAAGTGGATGCTTTCCTGTAGGGTTGACAAGGTGTTTCGGAGGGCCACGGAGGCTTCCATGATTCATCCTTTGCCATGATTGTCGTTGACCACTAATTTTCCCAGCAAGCACTGCAGGCTGAACCTCAATAGTGGCTGAATGAGTTGTTATCGAGGAGATGAAAACCAAAAGAAGTAGAAACAGCAGTTGGGGTGTCCATGTAGCCATGGCTTGTGTGTCCTGAAGATGGTGGGAGAAGGTGGGGGTTGATAAAGAGGAGAGGCTTGGAAAGGGATAAACTTTGCTTTGCTTGGAAGTCACATGGCATTGGCAAATCATTTTTACCCAAACATAATGTCGTTATGGTTGGGTGGTTGGTTTCGTATGGTGGGGTTGGTTTATTGTATGCCATTATTATGTTGTGCTAGGCTTAGGTAAGAAAGATTTATAGTCAACCTGGCTAATAATATCCCGCATTCCCTCTTACCTGTCTTTGTTTCGTTTACGTTTGTATATGCACTGACCCGCGTTGCTTAGATCACCTCAAAAGTTTTAACAGTCTTAAGCCTATTTTTTTATTTTTTTTAAATTATAGAAACTATTAAAAGATATCTTTATTTATCTATAAATAAAATAAACTTTTATCAAAATTTAAATTAAAAAATATCTTTAAAATAATTTATCTAGTAAATTCTTTTACAATCTTCTCATTTAAAAATTTTAATATAAGTGAATTGTAAAGTAAGAAAGGCTGCTTATGTTAAGGTGAAATTAATTTAGTTAGAAGGGACTTATAAATATCTTATATATATATATGTGTGTGTGTGAAACCAAGTCCGTTAATATTGTAGAGTTGTTTTTTCATCACAGATTCAACTCATATGTTTATTTCCAAGCTTTTTTTTTTTAATTTATTAGTGCAACTCATTAGATCAAACGGATTGGTGAAATTGTACTGTGATGGTGGTAATAGTTTAGAAATTAACCATTTATTAAAGGTTAATTATAAAAAACTTCCAAACTTTACTTAATTTGGCAATACTAGTTTGAACTTTAAAAAATAGGGGTAAAATATTTCAATTTTCAATTTGTTGTAAAAATAGCCAAACATTAAGTTTTTTGTTAATGACGTTGATGTGGCAAACCATGCCAGATTTTTTTACATATCACCTGTCTAACATATGATACAATTTTTTCCAATTCATTTCTTTAAAAATCGACTGAAATAAAATAAATTAAATAACTTTATGTTTTCTTTGTTCTTAAATATGCACGATACAACTCTTCTACTCTCTTGCAATTGTGCGTGAACTCAAGATACAACTCTCTGGCTTCTTTGCAATTGTGTATGAATTGTAAATAACTTTATGTTTTCTTCGATCTTGATTATTCAGGATGCAACTCTTCTAGTCTTTTAGGATTGTGTGTAAGTTGTCACTTTCTTGCGATTGTGTGTAGATTGTCGCTCTCTCTAGAGTGTCGTTATTATCTTACGGTTGGGTGCCATTAAGAGTGTCTGTCTCCTGCGATTGGGTGGTAAGTTCATTTAACCCTAAGTTAAATTGTCGTTGTTTGAGAGATAACTCAGTGTTGTTGAGTTTAATTGTTTGATCTATTGCCATAATCCTCTTTATTTCTAAATTTCTCTCATTTTCTGTGGGACAAATTCCTTTTAAGCTACCATATAAAAGTGTAGAAACCTATATGACCCTCTATTTGTTTACATCTACTTGGTGGAGGTTTATGGCTTAAGCTTAGGAGGAATGGATCAATACGAGGGTGAATTTGTCTTGATATTGTTTTTCGTCCATGTAATTGATGAATTCATTTCTTAATCTTAAGACTATCCTATAGTTGTTTTTTGTGCTTGAAAGTTATTTCGATCTTAATCTAATGGTGTAATTTGTTAATGGGATATTATGCTTCTTAAAGTATATCTAGTTAGTGATTACAACAAGTGATACTGTTTAACATTTTTCAACTTCATATGTACTATTACCAGAACTAGATAACGAAACATTAAGAAATTTGAGTTCACTTGGTCACAATTTATTGCAAGTAGTTTTAAAAAACATATATTTCTTGAATTCAGTGTTGTTGAGTTTAGTTGTATGATCTTCCGTAGACATTATCATTCTTCTATTCAATTTTAACTTGATCCAATTCTTTCCAATACCTGTTTTGCTTCCTTTCAATTGAAGTATCAACAGTAAAGGTAGAGTTCTCTGGATCAAATTATTTTCAATAATTTGGTATTTTGTTATTGAATTTTGTTTAGTTCTGTTGTTGAATTTAGTTAGTTAATTATGTCTTGATTTATTGTACTTGTTATTTTTCATAAACATCTTGTAATTCACCATATAGGAAGCATTTTTAACATCAAATTGTTAAGATCCCATATAAGATTGATGGCACGTGATAGAAGAATTCTCATTAAATTCACCTTAGCCATAGGTGTAAACGTTTCTTAGTAATTTATTATATAAGTATGAGTGAACCCTTTTGTTACCAATTGAGGTTTTAGTTTTTTAAATAAGTCATCAGCCCTATGCTTCATAGTGAGAACCAATTTACATTATATTTTTTTTATTCAAAGGTAGATTAATAAGCTCCTAACTTCCATTTTTGGCCATAGCTTTCATCTTTTCCTCTATAGTATTTTCTTCTTAAGATGATCAATAGCTTCTTCCTTCCATATCATATATAAATGGAATCTAAGGAAGCTAAGAAAGCTCTATAGGAAGGAGATAATGAGTCGTAAGAAATAAATTTAGAGATGGAATATTAAGTGTATGATCTAACTCCTTTCTTAACAACTATAGGAATGTCTTACAAAAGTTATTAAAAGAAAATTTTAAAAATGAATTATAGGTAGGAAAGATAGATTGATTACTTAATTCTAATTGAGTTAAGGCTATAATCTTTTTCATTTAGCTAGGTAAAGGATTTAAGTTTTTCTATAAGAATATCTAATAAGATCAATTCTATCTAATCTTATAACCACTCTGTCAAAAGGTTCACTATCCTCTCATGCTTTTTAGAAGATTCATTATCACTGTCATGCCCCCTACCTACTATAATGCTTGTGAGTCAGCTAGTGGGATTACATTCAGTTCTTAATTAAATTTCTCAATACATCTATTTTCCATTGTATATTACTTTGTAGTTTATCCCTTTAAAAGGATGTTTTATAACTTTTTTCAATGATTATTATTAATTCCTTAAAAAAAACATAATGTTTCTATTATTCTTACATCTTCAATCAGGCTTTCAAGTTTCTTGAATAGTGCTTCCACTTGAGTTTCAATAAGTAGTTTAGTTACAAATTGTATTAGGTGAATTAAAGAGTTAAGATGATAACGATTTTGACTATTTATCTATTAAATTGCATTTTTTGTTATCTTTAATCAAATTTTGGTATCTTGTTAGTTTCTAGATCAAATTGTATAACCTGTTTTAGTTTAATTTTCTTTTTGGTTTAAATAGTTGCTTACAATTTTGATTTGTTAGAAACTAATAGTAAAATTCTTTATAATGTAGACGGTGGAAAATTTTAAGGTCCATTACGGTGGGGTATTGGAAAGAAATGAAAATAAAAAATATGTTGGAGGTAAGATCAAACAGAAGAAGGATATTGGTGTTGATGAACTTGGTATGTTAGTACTAAAAGAAGTATCAGAAGATAAAGGTCATAGAGTTGTATCTATGTTTTACAAATTTCTAAAAGAGTCAATAAGATGTTTGAAAGAGTTAAGCTTACAACATAACAACAACATGATGTCAATGCTTCAACACATGGAAGAATTTAAGAACTACAATGTTGAAATCTATTATGAGCATGGTTATGATAATCTCCAGTCAACATTCACAGGGGTCGAAGCCGAGCCCTGCAAAGCTTGAAATGTTGATCTAGAAGAATAAGTCCTAGTAGCACTTTTGCTCCAGATCAAAGAGTCATTTAACTCTGAAAATCTTGGAATAGGGATACTTTGGATCTGTGCAACAGCCTCTGAAGGAAGCAAATGCTCGACAATAGAGAGATCCCACGTCTTAGCTACTAAAATCATATATGCCACTTTTAACATAGCCAAGTTTCCCAATTCAGTAGTAGTCAACAAAGTGCCCAAGGAGAATCACCAACCCAAAGGTCCCTTTAAAAAGATATCTCTAACCCATCACTGACTTTCTATATCATGAATTTCGAAATTGCTCTATGCTTTCACAATTCCCTTCCAAAAGGGAAAGTTTGTGATCTATGAATTAAATCCCCTTTTATTAAAATATTTATCCCTAGGACATAAACCCAAAGAGCTCCATCACTATGCAAAATAAACCAATCAAGCTTACCTAACATAGCAACATTAGCATGCTGAGATGACCTAAAACCCAGGCCCCCACTCTGCTTATCAAATAACAAATTTTGCAAGTTAATCATATAATGTTTCTGAGTTCCATCAACAAAACTCCAATAAAAATTCCTATTAGTTTGTCCAATTCGTCACAAATAAATAATGGAAACTAAGTAGTTTGCATCGTATAATTTGTAATTCGTCGATAAAAATTCCTACTTTTCTAGGTTGTCTCTCTAGTCTTGACCTTATTAATAATGTCGAAGTAGGTTGATCTTTTAATTATGGAATGAAAAATTGGCACCCCTAAGTATCTATCTAGATCTGAAGAGACATTCATTCCCAAAAATTTTGGTATTTTCCTTTTGGTGTCCCTACTTGTATATTTAGAAAAGAATACTCTAGACTTCTCTAAATTAACTTTTTATCCAAAAGAATCATAGAACTTAGATATGATTGACTTGATCTCCTTAGCTTGACGACAAGAAGCCTTAGCAAATAACATCAAATCATTAACATAAAGTAAGTGCAATATACCAAGACCTGATTTAAAAGCATGAATACGGGTCCATAGCTTACTGTGAACAACATTACTTATCAAAGAGGATAAATACTCCATACAAAGAATAAACAAATATGAGGATAAAGGGTCCCCTTGTCAAACCCCACAGGTAGGGCTAAACTTAGGCAACGACGACCCATTTCAAATAATAGACAAAGAAGAAGAGCTAAGATAGTTACAAAATAACTATATCTAAGAAGCTGGAAAATTAAAAGTTATAAGCACCTTTTCCAGAAAATCCCATTGGATTTTATCATAAGCTTTCTTAAGATCAATTTTAATAGTCATATACCCCACTTTGCTCTTGGACTTGTGTAAGGAATGCATGACCTCTTGGACAATAATAATATTATCTGATGTGTGCCGTCCAGGAATAAAACTACTCTGGAAAGGATTTACAGTCTCATTTAAAAATGGGCGTAAATAATTAACCAAAAACTTTGTAATAATCTTAAAGAGGACATTACAAAGAGATACAGGTCGAAATTCAAAAATTACCTGAGGTGCGTCAACCTTCAGAATCAAAATAACATTTGTTTTAGCAACACCTTCCGGGATTGTAACAATCCTGAGGCTCTGATGGACTAAATTGATCGTATCAATGCCAACAATTTCCTAGTATCTTTTGTAGAAGAAAGCTTAAAACCCATTAGGACCTAGGGCCTTAAAGGGATCCATCTGAGATACAGTTGTCCACAACTCTTGAATTGTGATCTTGCGTGAGAAAGTGAACTTAGCTGAATTCGTAAGCTTTGGGTTATCAAGCAGAATATTTGCAATCTCCATAATATTGCTATGAGAGGCAAAGATACTTGAAAAATAACTATGGGGCACATTTCGAAGGAATCTCTCATCAAAAACCTAATGCCTCGAGGAATCTTTTAAACACTCAACTTTATTTTGTTTTTGTTTAGCTTTAGCTATAATATGAAAATAATTAGTGCAACGATCCCCATCTATAGCCCAATTAACTCTGGCCTTTTGGAACCAAAGCATCTCTTCTTACCGTAAAATAGAAAAATATTCCCAATCAAATCTTTTTCCAACTTGTAGAGACTTTTTTTTGGCCTATTAGCTGGCAACAATTGCACTCCCTAATCATGCCCATCACCCACCTCCTTTTTTGATTTATGTCCCCGAAAACAGTTTTAGCCCACTCCACAGAAGCTTGTTGAACTTGTTAAAGAGATACACAAGGGCATTGAGATCCATAACCCGGCCATCCACTACCATCATGCGATACTCCTGATGCATGACCCATATAACCTCAAAATGGAATGGTCTCAATCTAGGAATCGAAGAAAGCCCATTAGTATATAGTAAAATTTGACTATGATCCGAAAGAACTCAGGGCATATTAAATAAAAAAGCATCTAGGAATAATTCCTTCCAATAATGATTAGCAAGAGCACGATCTAATAGTTCTTAAATTAAACCAACACTGGAAGATCTTCTAGCCCAAGTGAAAATAGACCCTTGAAAACCAATATCATCTAGCTCACAATTATTCCACCGATCATGAAAAGTCCTACATCGACTAAAAAAAAGGAGACTACCACCATTCTTCTCATAATCTGTCACAATATCATTAAAGTCCTTTATAAATAACCATGGCATAGAGATTGAAGATGTTATGTCCACCATAAATTGCCAAAATTGCTCCTTTAACTTAACACACAGTAAGTAACCAAGGCTAAAACCTAGTCATATTTAATAAAACATGAATATATTGAGTTGAAAAATGAATGAGATGAATCTTCAAAATATCGGTATTCCATAAAAGCCAAACCCCACCACACCCCTCCACTTCCATCACTCTACCATCAATCTCAGATAAGAGCTTATCTCCCACTTTATCTTGCTCAAATTGGTCACCAGATCCAATCTTCTCCAAAACATTAGGACTTGGTCCAATATTGAAAGAATCATTATGCATAACAGATTTTTAAAGAAAGGGGCTTTCTCCAAAATGAACTTATATAGAATGTGGCACAGTAGTAATATCACTTGACATATTACCAACCATACATAGAAGGCGTGGCAAGACCGTATGCATGGGCACATCAATTACACTTCATGTTGATTTAGTCAACTTAGAAGTTAAAGTAGATCCTATATTTTGACCATTGGATTTAGACATGCCTACCTTGCCACTATTCTTCTTCTGAGTGGAATTGTTTTGGAAAGTAAACACTTTTTGGATACCTACCTTCGTCACATTGGCTTCCTCTAAATTCTGCTCTAGTGTCATAGGTTTAACATCTAAGCTATCAAATCTATTAAGAACATTTTATCCTTATCCCTTTGATTATTGAAGACAAAAGGGAGTCTCCTAGTTCTTTTAGAATTTCCACACAGGCAGTTTTTAACTGCCATCCAAGGACTAAATTATAATTTTCCCTCATCTGTCCATAATGCCACCTTCTACTAGTCCTACGATCCTCCACCAGCTTTTTTACCGTCTACCGTCACACTATCACCACCATTCTGACTGGAAGAAGGGCGAGGAATTTTAGTGTAATACGAAATCAAGTGTCTTGCCTTCCCACATCCATTACAAATCAGCGGAATACCCTCATATTCAACCTTATATTAGACTCTTGCCACTTTCATTCTCAGAACAAGGGGTTTCTTCAGATCAAATTCAATACAAATACGTGCAAATTTTTCCCTAGTTTCCAACACGGTCTGTCTGTCAATCTTAATTGACTCCCCAATATAGCTTGCAGTGGAAAACAAGACCTTATCTTTATATTATTCGATAAGGAACTTAACAATATAAACCCATATAATTACCTTTGTGATTTGTGTAGTAGAAGGAGAGAAACTAGGTATCTGGCGAGTGATTATGAGCATATAGCCCGCAATCACATAGGAGCCGCCAGACATAAATGTGATGAGATCGTCCTTATAATCGAACTTCACAATAAAATATCCATAATTGACATCAAAAATGTCCATTTTGCCCTCTAATTTTCATAAAGTCAAGAGACAATTAAATAGAAATTGAACCCCCTAAAATCTTCTTGTATACCCTAACAATAATAGCATACTTCCAATCATGACATAGATATTACTAGAAATCATCATGAATCATAAGTTGTGATAGTAAAGGATTCTTGTTTCCATATTCAATGGAAACTTTTCTAGTTCACTTATCATCTAAGGAAAATCCACATGAGCAATAGCCCCATTGTTGTCACATTGAGCAATAGCCCCATTGTTGTCACAGTACAACAGTATCGAGTCTACAATGCTCAGAACTACTCAAAGTTTCATAACAAACTTCTTGATCCAAACAGCTTCTTATACCACTTCTACAGTTGCAATGTATTCTGACTCGGTCGTTGAATCTGTAGTCATCTCTTGTTTGGAACTCTTCTAACTGACTGCTCCACCATTTAATATGAAAATGTAACCTGATTGAGATTTGGAGTCATCTTGGTTAGATTAAAAACTGGCATTGGTATATCCGCTCACTACGAGATCTCCATCTCTATATATCAAGAATACATCCTTAGTCATTCTCGAGTACTTTAGGATATTCTTGACAGCCACCCGATGACACTCACCAGAATTTGATTGATATCTACTCGTAACACTTAAAGCATACAATATATCGGGTCTTATACATATCATCGCATACATGATTGATCTTATTGCCGAAGTATATGAGATCATACTCATACGAGTCCTCTTGTATTACGTTTTGGGACACATAGATTTTGATAGTTTTATCCTATGAGTTATTGCAAGAAACCCTCTCTTGGACTACTCCATGCTAAACCTCTTTAGCACTTTATCTATGTATGCAGACTGTGAAAGACCTAGTAACTTCCTTGATCTATCTCTATAGATCTTTATTCCTAATATATAAGTTGCTTCTCTAAGGTCTTTCATGGAAAAATTATGGGACAACCAAAGTTTGACTTATTGTAAACTTTAGACATCATTTCCTATTAGTAAATATGTCATCCACATATAACATAAGGAACATGATAGCACTCCTATTAACCTTCTTGTATACACAAGGTTCATTCGGATTTTTTGAGAAACTAAACTCTTTGATTGTCGTATTAAATCGGATATTCCAACTTCTAGATGCTTACTTCAATCCATAAATGAAATTTTAAAGGTTGCAAACCTTTTTGTCATCTTTGGATATGAAGCCCTCATGTTGTATCATATACACATCATCAGCTAGGTTTCCATTCAGGAAAGTCATCTTCACATCCATTTTCCATATCTCATAATCATAATGAGCATCAATGGCTAGGAGTATTCTAATGGATTTAAGCATGGCCACGAGGCTAAATGTATCGTCATAGTCAACTCCTTGTCTTTGACGATAAATTTTAGTGACTAACCTCACTTTATAGGTAATCACATTACCATCCATGTCGATTTTCAAAAAGAAAATCCATTTGCACCTTATGGGTTTTAGCCCTTCGGGTGCATCAACCAAAATCTATAATTGGTTTTCAAACATGGAATCCATTTTAGACTTCATGGCTTGAAGCCATTTTTTAGATTTTGAACTCTTCAGAGCCTCTTCATAGGTTGTAGGCTCATCATCCTTTATAAGCAATATGTCATTATGTTTACTTACGAGAAATCCATATCTCTGTAGAACATTATGTATCCTACTTAACCTACGAACATTTTGTGTGCCAGAAGGTTTAACTATTGTGTCATCTCCATGAACAACGATCTCAGGTTTAGGCAGTTGATTTGCACCTGTTTAAGCATCATGAACTTTGTCAAGTTCAACTTTACTCTCACTGTCTTCTCTTAGAAGAAACTCTTTCTCTAAAAAGATAGCATGCTTTGACATAAACACCTTTTTCTCTAAAGCATTGTAGAATTGATATCTAATTCTTTTTATAGGATATCTTACAAACAGACATTTATCAAATTTCACTTCAGGCTTGTCTGATTGAATCCGCTTTACGTAAACCAGACAACCCCAAACTTTCATATGAGAAAGATAGGGGTTTTGTTAGTCCATATCTCATATGGAGTAACATCAACTGTTTTTGATGGGACTCTGTTTATCACATAAATAGCAATCTTGAGTGCATGACCCCAAAAGGATTTCGGTAGATCTGCTAAGCCCATCATTGACCTTACCATATCTAATAAGGTTCGGTTTCTCCTTTCAGCCATACCATTATATTGCGATGTATAAAGTGGAGTCCATTAGGATACAATCTCGTTATCCCTGAGATAACTTAGAAACTCCTCGTTCAAGTATTCACTACCTCGATCTGATTAAAGTATCTTGATACTTCTACTGAGCTAATCCTCTACTTCATTTCTAAATTGTTTAAACATTTCAAATGCTTTAGACTTATATCTTATTAGATACATATACCCATATCGTGAATAATCATCGATAAAGGTAATGAAGTACATAAAATCACCTTTGGTATGAATTGACATCGGACTACATACATCAAAATGTATTAGGTCTAATAACCCATTCACTTGTTCACCCTTTCCTTTAAAAGATAATTTAATCATCCTACCTAAAAAGCAAGATTCACATGTGTCATATGATTCATAATCAAGTGACCCTAAGCTACCACTTCTATACAGCTCAGCCATGTATCTCTCACTTTTATAGCCAAGTCGACAATGCCATAAGTAAGATGAGTTTAAGTTATCCCATTTTTGTCTTTTATTATCATTGATATTTAAAATTGGATTGCACATATCTAATATGTAAATACCATTGTACAATGTAGCAGTACCATACATTATTTCATTCATCTTAATTGAACATCCATTGCTTGAAAACGTTAAATGAAATCCCGTTTTATTGAGGCATGAAACAAATACAATGTTATTTGTCACAATGGGTACATAATAGCAATTATTCAAAATTAACTATAGCCTAATAGGAAGATACAAAACATAGGTTCCTACGGCTTATGTAGCAATTCTTGCTCCATTTCCCACACATAGGTCCATCTTGTAACACCCAAATACTCCCTGGGAGGATACATGGATGCCACTCAAGACAGAACAGACAAAACCAAACATCACACTGATATTTATTTTATTTAG
>JANSVB020000099.1:177701-190160 GCA_025504935.2 Erythroxylum haughtii
CCCTTAAATGAAGCATTCACTATAAACAATCTAATGTCTCCCCCTTGGGATAAAACAATGTCAAAACTAAGAATGCCTTCAACACAATCAATCTTAGTGAATAAAGAAACAAAAAAATCAGTATTAGGTTCAGCGGAAGAATTATGAACACACCAAGATGACAATTTACCACCAATCAATACATATGCCAATATATCATTACTTATTCCAATTCCATCTTCATAAGACTGATCAAATTCACAAACTCAAACAAACAAAGATGAGTGTTGCCAGTGTAGTGAGAGAGAGAGAGACCTAAGAGAGAGACCCATACTGATGAGAGAGCTTAAGAGTCTTTGGTGAAGTCAAATAGAAGTCACAATGAAAACTATTAAAAAGATGGGACGACAATGGCAACATAAAAACTAAAGAAGATCTAAAGAAGACAAATCATTTTTTAGACAACAAAAAATAATTCAAAAATGAAAAGCACATAGTCCCTGTACCCCTCAAAGAAATTCAAACCTAACCTTATTCCTCGTCATATTATCTTTGTCATTGGTTTCTTATTCTGAAGTAATTGATTCATCCTTTGTCTGAACAGTTTCTTCACAAGTAGTAACTAATTGTGAATCTAGACAATTTTTTGTTTTTCCTTCACAATGTCTTTATGCCTATAATTAACCCTTTCTAATCTAAATGTGCTTCGGTATTATAGGCTGCTACTAGAAATTTAATGAAGAGTGTCTAAATTTTTAGTATTGACCCCTTAGAAACACCATTTGTAACATCTTGTAGCATCTCGACCTTATGTGCCCGATAACTTTACAAAAATGACATGTAGGTATAAACCTTCGATCCTTTCTCGATGTTTCTTCATCTCGGACATATCTGGACATATCATTTTTCTCCTTATTCACTTTAGAGCATTCATCCTTATAGCCAATGCTTTGAAGATCTCCTTTAACCTTACCAATTTCCGTTAACTTTTTTAGTTTTCTATGCCTCCATTCAACATTTTCAATCCCTTTGCGGTACTTACTACTTTCATTCTAGCTTCACTAAGCTCATCTAATGTTGCCAATAACTTCTTCTCTAGATCTTGAATGATGTTCTTCATGGAAGTGTTTTCCTCCTTCAACTTCTCATTTTTCTTACATGTTTGGACCCATTTACCATACATTGACTCATAGGCTTCATAAATACCTTTCTTTTATCATCTAAAGTACTGTCATAATTTGAGATTGAGCTTTGAGTTGAATCGTCTGTGTTTTTCAAAAAATTTCCCGATTTGCTCGCTTTTTCATCTTCAGTTACTTCCTTCTTGATTAATGTTAAACAAGTAACTAGACTTTTGCTGTACAAAATAACTAACGCAGTACTATTTACAATTTCTTCTTCATTTCTGGATTCGTTATCACTCCAAGTGCTCCTACAAGATTTCCCTTTTCTCTTCTTCAAGATGTTAGCATACTCCGTTTAAACATGTATGAAGTCTTGACACTTATGACATTGAATTCTCTTTACCTTTATTTCTCCCTTTTGAGTTTTGACTTATTGTTTAAAGTTGTTGTTCGATGAACCCCTGTCGTTTTGCCTAAACTCGGGTCTGTCCTTTTTCACCCTCTTTAGCTACTTACTAAACTATCATGTTGATAGCTCTGTATCCTCATTCTCATCAAATTCATCTTCTACATCATTCATACCTTTTCCAATTTCAACCTGTAGTGTCAATCCTTTGCTTCTTTCTTGTTTACCCCTTAAAAGATTCATTTCAAAATTTGTAAGAATTCCAATTACCTTCTCCAATGACAAGTCATTGATGCTATGAGCCTCCTTGATTGCTGCAATTTTTGGAATAAATCTTGAAGATAGTGATCTCAATGTCTTCTTGACTAGTTTCAGATTGGAATATTTCTTTCTGAGTTGATGTGATTGATTCACTATATTACGCAATCTTTCATGAAAGTTCCCAATAATCTCATTTTCATCCATCTTCAATTCTTCAAAGCTCACAACTAACATTCGATGTTTTGATGCTATCACAGATTTGGACTCTTCATGAATAGTGTGCAAAATATCTCATGCTTCTTTAATCGATTCACAGGTTGATATCATTGATAAGCTACCTTCATCAACAACAATGAAAATTTCATGCAATGCTTGTGAGTTTCCAAATGTTCTTTCTTTTTCGGCTCTTGTCCATTCAGACGGATCTTTTAGAACTATCTCTTCCTTATTATCAGTAATCATCAAATGTCTCCAGCCATGTAACACCGAGTTCCATGCTCTTGTTTCCTGTGCCAAAATAAAGACTCTTAACGTTGGAAGCGATTTAGCTTCCTAAATTGTCTTGGAAGCTAAGGAAGCTATATTATCTCCGTAATATCGCAACTTCCAAGATTGAGAGTTAACATTAATTTATTATATTTATAAATAGTTTTGAAATATTTAATTTTATTTTTTACGCTCTAATTTCTTTATTTTCATTAATATATGAATCTAAGATACTTTAAATAAAAAATTGGCAACAAAAAATTTTCACGATTATGAGTTATGAGTAATAATTTAAAGGTAAAGTTTTTAATTTTTATGCTTTTTTAGCTTATTAAATAATTAAATATGTTATAATTAATTTGTAATTTGTCATTAATGTGAATATTATATTAACATTTTAAATCAGAACATTAATATTAAATGCTATTGTATTTATTTTTTATTTCTCCTTTTTCATTTTTGGATTTTATTATTTATAAAAATATAATTAGATGTTAATAAATAATTTAATTTTTGTAATTTTAATTTTTATTATACTTTGCAAAAAATGTAATAATTGTTGGATTTGTGTTCTTGTAGAGATTCACATAAGTTTAGAGATAATATGACTAAATCAAATAATTTAAGTTATTCAATTTAAAGATTACATAAATGGTTTCCTTTATTATAAAAATTAGTATGATTATATTAAACATGCCTTGATAATTAAATAGCAATAAAAAATAATATTCCATCATTTCCACAACTTACAGAATAGGACAATATTTGACTTGGCAAACTTAAAATATTTAATAACTTAGAATATAATTTACTATATTTTCTCCTAAGTATGATAATTTTTTGTACTTTTAGAAATTAGTATTTCTCTATTATTAAAATTTGTTCTTTTTTCATTTTTACTATTAAATATTAAAATTTGCTATTTATTTTTTCCTCTGTCATAGGTATAATACCATTGATATATCTTTGTGATATATTGTCAAGCTATTAGTGTTCTGTTGTAACTGCATACTTCTTCTAGTTCTATATAAGTGCTTTTGTTCTTTTTTCTAGTTCAATTGTGTTATAATTGGTTTATATTATGTTGCCTAAAAAACATTTATTTGAAAGTGAAAAAAGAAAAAAAAACAAGTAGAACAGTTGATAAAATTCAAAAAACGAACAATTAATAAATTTATTTAAAAAATAGGCTCCTCTAGTGAGAATCCCGAGGAATTAGGTGAAGGTGGTTTTGAACAACATAAAGAAAACTTAAGTAATGGGATTCATATTCATAAGGGTATTAGAAATTTGAGTAAGTATTTGTAATGATATTTGTAAGATATCATTAGCTGATATTATGATCATTTAATATTTGGTTGAGTATGTAGATTTATAAATTGAATCATTTATGTTTCATATAAACATGTAAACTTAAGTATATTGTCGATTTATTGAGACCTTTTTTTAATTTCATCTAAGGCCTATAAAACGATATGAACGGCCTTGTCAATACCCCACGCATTGACTGGCACTTTGTCCTCCGGGTGAAAAGTTGGAAATTGCTTTTACTAGGTGGTGGTGGTGTTATTGTTATTGTCCTGTGTAGATTTGTGAACCCCAAAGAACATGGAACATGTCTTTTAAGATCTTTTCCTTTAAACTGAAAAAACAAAAAGAAACAGAAAAGAACCGAGTGCATGTACATTTTGCAGAGAAATTGTAAAATGATGGGTTACCTATAAGTCATTGATTTACTTGGAAGGTGAATACCTTTATATATCCATTTTGAGACTCTGTTGTTATAATACAACTGAAGAATACGAAAGTGAGAACATGTCTTTCTATTTGCATTCTGTAAGTTCTGGAGATTGGATTGCCTATTTGCTAAAGGCTTGAAAAATAGAAGGTTCATGGTATAGTTATGACGATGAACTTTATAAGCGGTGGACAGAGGATTGATATAAGTTGTAGTTATGATAAAACAAACTTGTTTTCCATAGTTATGATAATTTCACGCACGAAGACAATGTTTTAGACTGGTGGTCCTATCTACATCTGTACAACGAAAGTGGCAATATGTCTTACTAGTGCGAACTTTGTTTATTGCAGGTCCATCTTATTGAGGGTATAATTGATCAAGTTGAGGGAACAGTACATGTGTCCTGTGTACAGCCAAGAGTTCTGGGAATTCGTCAGGTCAAAGTTTTGCATGATCGACTGGATAATTGGTTGGATACAGTGCACACTGCCTTATTTTTCCTTTGAAGCTGAGACTCCTGATCGAGTTGCAGCATGATTTTCTCTGCCCTTCTGATCTGTTACCTCTTAGTAACCATTTTCTTCCCCTCAAGTGGCAGAAGTTCAGAGGCTGCAAAAAGGAGAGACTATAATAGGTCACTCGGATGGGCAGTAGGGCCAACTGTGTCGCAACTTATTTTGTATCGCAGAATCAATTTTCTGAAAAGACTATAATAGTTTTTGTTTTAGTTTTCAAATGGAGAAGCTAGATGGCCTACATTAATAATTTAAGATAGAAAATTACTCAGCTTAACTCTCAAGATTTAACTCAATTAAATTAAATTTAAATAATTATAATAAAATATTAATTTGAATCTAATTAATAAGGTGTTATTTAGCAATCAGTAATAAAGAGCCTCAGTTTCTTAATTTTACTTATTTAATTACTAAAAGTTGATAAAATAGGAAATAAAAAATTTTAATTTTGTATTTTAAGAAAGATGTAAATATAACCTGAAATCAAATATTAGAAATAACAATTTTCTCTTCTCTCTCTTTCTTTATGCATTTTTTTTCAACTGAACTTTTTTTTATCTTATTTTGTTTTATTAATATTATATCAAGTAGAACAAATTGTTTATATTTCCCACTTTTATTTTTATGAAAAAATCATTCACTATTGTTTAAAAATTAATAATTTATTGAATCACTGAAGAATAATTTTAATTATTTATAAAAATAAAGAATTTTGATTAATTATTTATAAATTTATATAATAATCAAACAATTAATAAAAATTTTATTTATTTAATACCAAATACTGACACAATCATAAATTTAATCTTATTTTTAATAATTACATATCAAACTTTTATTCTCATTTTCAATTTCTTATTCCTATTCTTTTATTGCTAACTAGAGACAAGGCCTAGAAGGAAAATGATTTTCTTAGAAAAGTTCTACTGACAAAAGCTCAACTAAACGGATCCTAAGACTAGTCAAATGACTATTCGGGTCAAGCATCAAACTATCCACTAACGAATTTAGGTGACTCCACGGATTTCTCTAACAACTGGTATATTTTATGTACTTATATTAATAGTTTTAAAATAAATTCACGGAAATACTTATTTGATTCAACATATGGAAAGAATACCAAACCCACATTTTTCCTTCTAAATCCTGTTTATGAAACTTCCAAGATCAACACAGCTGAAAAAGGCTCATCTATCTCAAGTTTGTACCGTCTTTCTCGTGGGAACCCATCTCCGGCAGTAATCTCTGCCGCTCAAAAGAGCTGGCAATTACAGGATCTTCTAGTTCACAGGGTGCAGAGTTTCAAGTCTATGAACTGTAACAACATTTATATTTCTACTTCTCAAATAATTTTACAAGAGTTCCAACAATTACAAGATACATTCCAGTGTCATCAGACTATAAATATGACCATCTTAACTGCTGCCAAAGGGCATCACAAAACCAAATTCAACTAATCTCAAATAATCTTTCAAAAAAAATACTGCCACTAATATAGATATAATGAAAAAGTACAGGAAAATAAGTGGCCTTATTCGAAGGAGCACAGAGAACAAGTGATCATACCACGTCTTTTTGTACATTTTGACTCATCTATAAGAATACCATCAATGATAGAAAGCTAATCACTCTTGCCTCACAAACGGCGAGGAACTCATATCGGTACTGTAAAATGAGTCCTCAGCTCCACCATAATATGTATCTTCTTTCTCCTCATCCCATTTGACAACCTCCCTTATGTACTTGAATGCTTCATCAATGGTAACTCGGTCTCTTGCCCTTGCTTGCCATACAAATAGCTTGTGACCCGTAATGGAAGCATAAAGATCTTTGAACTTCATTGCCATGTAGAAGTAAGCCTGTTGCGCTAGTGATTGATTATTGTGATGAGGACGCACTGGACTAAATTCACTGAACCATTCACAGGTACTAAGAGGCGACCTGTTGATCTTCTCTTCAAAAAGATCATACTTGTTAAGTATCAATACAAAAGGCGTATCTTTGAAGCAAGGGTGTCTAATCATTGTCTCGAACAGATCCTTGCTTTGCATCATCTTGTTTTGTATCAGTGAACCACTGCCACTGTTCTCAGGTGAAAGCCACATTTGATCATAGTCACTAAGTGCCACACAGAATACTATAACTCGCACATCTTCAAACATTTCCACCCATTTACAGCCGTCATTCATTCCTTTAGCATTTAACCTAATAAGTTGGTATCTGACAACAAAACAGAAGTAGATCAGAAAGCAAATAAAAGAGTCATGACACTTATTAAATGCAGCCACAAAAATGAAAAGAAATAAGACATGGGAATGCAAACTTAAGGAAATATGTCCCAAAAAAGATCCAATTACCAACAAAAGTGTTGATATTTGGCAAACTTAGACTTGCAATCTTTCTGACATTGTTTGGTAGGTTTCAAGTTTCTAGGCCCACATGTACCTAGGTCAAATTAAAGTCCATAACTCATGCTGCATTGTATTTCCCAACAATCTAGTCAAAGGACGAAAGAGCTCCACAGTATGTTTGCAAACATCACAAATGAATTCCAGCTTTCCATGCCAGTTATCATAATATCAGTTATGATGAACAAGAAGAAAAAACCACCTGGTCAAAGGAGGTGGTGCAGCTTCAAGATTGTCTGTATAAGTCTCAGACATTGGACTGCGATCATCAAGTGAGAATTCTATGAAAGCCAAGCCATTTCCTTGAGTGACTCCTTCTGCATAAAGAATATCACGTTCTGAAGGTTCATACTCATTGCTTGAGACCTCAACAGCCTAAAAGAAAATATGACAATTAGTCATTCAACATCAAGAGTGCTCATAAGTTTATTCAAGTTCAGATCAAACACCAATGGAAGCCCAATGTGGGACAAACTGTAACATCTTTCATAGGAAAGTTTAAAATTAATGAGAAATTATGAAAGCAACCAAACTTAAGAAAGTGTCAAGTTTTTATAAACTAGGAAGGTGATTAAATACCCGGCTTAAGAAATACTCTGAAACATCAGGAAGGAAGTGAAGCTCGTCTTTCCTTTTATAAGTTTCCTGTATGGCAGGATCTTTCCACACCTCCTCAACTAATGGAGCATACTCACGGGTTGCTGCAGGGAAAAATGCATCCAAATCTCCAGTGGCTATAATGTCCAGCAGCCAGTCTGAGAAATGCTTCAACCTTGGGTTGATTGAATAGACACATATATTAGTTTCAACAGAGTCAACCTCGCCACCTGAAGCAAATTTGAAGTCAAAAACTGTAAGTTGGAGACCCAAGATGTTGCCAATATAAAGAGACCTGCTTCAAATATAAATCTCCCCAATTTCATTGACAAGTACAGACTTTAAACATGCCAAACAAGAGAAGGTTTGGATGTCCATCTCAGAAATCCATCACAAATATGCACATGCCAAAAATCATAAAAAACGGACAGCAACAGATAATATTAGAGCAGAAAAGAACTATGTCGAATAACAGGATCTAAAGATACATCAAATAAATACCTTACCTGGTTCAGAGGTGTGATCTTGACAATCTAATTCCTTGATTCTAGCCATTGCCTCCTCCTCAAAGCGTTCCCGTCCATCCAACAACATGCTAAGATATCTATATATATTGCTCTGGATCATCAACTTAATATCCTGCAGTTCTTCTACCGTAAACTTGTTTCCATACAGAAATTTGGCCTGTTGAAAGTAGTACAATAAATTTTAAGTAAACAGCAACAATGTGGACCTCATATTTCCCCAATCTCCAATTATGCTCACAAATCCAAATAGATAGCAGTTTTTGGCATAAGAGTGATTCAACATAGTAACATGTTCTGGAGACACCATGCTACAAGCCTGATATATGAATAATATAATCAAATTGAAAAAAGAAGAAAACATTAAAAAAGTTAAAAGCAATCTAGCAAGAAAGATAAGGAATTTATGAGAGCGTTCTGCAATACTGACTCATGATAGGATTATATATGTACGGCACCTACAAGGATTTATATACAGCCCATACAAAGTAATAACAAGTACAAAAATCTATTCCTCTTGCAAAATATAAGCATGCTCCAACTAGATCAACAAACTCTTCCTTCTCATAAGCATCCCACACCCAAAAAAAGAAAATATCAAAGTATCAATTAGCATAAACAAAATGGCATGCTGCATATGTACATCATCTACCTGCATAAAAACAACACATCAAATTAGAACACCAAAACAAGGGAAAACCTGCTTGAAGATGGTGCTGGTTCCAGAGCCTTGAGGACCAATTAAAAGGAGTTTCTGTGCTTTTTTTTGTTCCAGATAGTTTGGAACCGCAGTATAGTTGCTAGCTTCATCTCTCTGCACATGAGGTTGACCATGCGGCACAGGCAGTGAAAACAGTGTACAGACAAACCGTGTTGAAGCCTGTCTAGCAAAAATCAAATCCAGAAGGTTTTCATATAGGATCAATTTCTGTCAGCACTCAAAATATTTGCAGTGAGTTTGCAAATATATACCTTTTCCCAAATGTTTCCTCTGATATTATTCTGACCTTCCTCTTCATAACGCCCATCATCATAAACCCAGAAATGAGTATCACGTGGACACTGCACCCTTGCTAGCTGAAAACATCCCAAACCAGTTTAGTGTGTTCATAGGCCATAAACAGAGTGACAGTCAAAGCAAAAGGGCCAAAATTCACAGGGACATTATGATGGATAGTGAAGTCAAAAGTACAGTCAGTTAGAGCAATAATTTATTCAGTAAAAACGTAAAAATCTAAATACGCCATTATTTGGTATGCAAACCCATTGCAACCAAAAGATGAAAAGCTAATATCAAAAGCAAACGGCTTGATCTCTACTCTCATGAGACATCTAAGGCAAGTAACTTTTGCCAAAGTAGGCTGGAAGTCTCACATGCATATACAGAAGAACAAAGCGGAAGTTCTAAATAAAACAGATGAGATGGTCAGCATCTTCCTCAACATCAACACTCAGACAACGTACACAGATGATCATATGTTTGGATAGCATCCCTAAGACTTCTGCATAATCATTAAAGCATTAGACAGCAAGAAGGAAATAATTGTTTGCAGAAGTTTGACAGATCTTTTGCGGACCATTAAATCTGCTCTTTTTCTTATGGAAACAAATCAAAGTTGCCTATTAATTACAGTAGAAAAATAAAATGATGAAGCATGAACAGACCCAGCACCACTTCATAGAGAAAGTCAAACTCAGCAAATGATCATGAGGACAATAATAAAACATAAGCCACAGGAAGAGTAAAAGTGAGACCAATGAGCAATTGAACAAATCAGAAAAAATAGAGGCTTCTTTTTCATAAACAGTAGCCCATAAACATTCACCGCCAAAGGATAGTCACTTTCTTAAAGATTGACTCATGCACCACAGATGAGGAAAGTAATGTAAGTTAACAATTGCACCAAAAATTACTACTTAATGCTGACAAACATGGGTTCTTGTCCCTCTCTTGTAAACACATTTAACTCATAATTTAATTCTTTACCTTTTCAAAAAAAAAAAAGCCGACAAACAAGGGAAATTAACTAAGTTCTGGTGATATATACAGTCTTGGATTAGTTTGAATCTAATCATGATATGTTCACTGAGCTAACTATCAGTATATCCAATGTCATGCAAGACAAGACAGGCTCGATAGGGCCAATAACAGTAGAATAAATGACAGAATTGAGTTACCATGAAACAACTAGGACGATTCAGTAAACCTGCCAGAGTTCCACAAACATGACGTGAACAAATTCTTTTTAACAAATTCAAGAAGATATCCATAGGAGAAAAGGATTACAAACAAATCGACCTGAACAAACTCAATTACGGATCCAAAACACTTAACAGATTCTGTTAATCCATTGAATAGAAAGAGACCTTTGACCAACCAAATAGCCATTGTTGTGCTCATGTTGCCAATTCAGCCTAACCAATTTCACCCCAGGAAGAGAAGAAAAGCAAAGCAACACTAGGTCAAAATTCAAAGTACTTACTTTTAGTACCCTGAGTTCAAGCTTAGTAATCTCTCGGCCATTAATGTAAACTTCAGTATTCCCACTGCTTGCATCAGGGCTCAGTTTTCCAGAGAAATTTAAGTTTGAACTAATGATTCTGTCTGGTTTTTCTCCCTCCTGTAAAGTGAGCCAAGTTACTCTGTTTAAAGTACTTTCTACATTAACTACTCCATTTTGAAAAACAACACAAAACTAAGTCCTAGAGAAACTTATTGACATTCTGCATGTTAAGTACCAACTCACCTTTCCCCAAAAACCAGACTCTTTATCGTACCAATATCTGCCAGGCTTCAATTTCTGTGGAGCCAATGGACAACCAAGCAATTCTGCCATTTCTTCTGGCTTCAGAGGCAATCCATTCACAATTAGCTGCTCTGGCCGAAGCTGATTAGCAGAACATTCCTTCTCCGCTTTCATAATTTGCTTAACTTCCAAAGGACTGAGCAAGTGGGATAAAACCCTGGAATGTCTTCCCAACTTCAACCGCTTTGATTCATCTATGGGTTGACTAATGCATGTAACACACTTGCGGCCTTCAGGCATTGATCCCATTGCCCTCAGGACACAATTGCCACAATACTTAGCATCACAAACCAGGCAAGACTCTTTGGTTTCCCATTTCCCTTTCCCACACCTGTAACAAAGTCTGCTCCTTCTCTTCTTTTCTTTTGAAACCCCAACATACTCCGGATAAACTGGCTTCTGCAAATCTAAATCTTTCCTGTCAGATCTATCAACAGTATTAAATGTCACAACTGACACTCTTTTCACTTCATTGCCCACTGATTTCGAATGATTACTAGGAAGATTGTGGACTGAACCAGGAGAAGCTGAAGCTGAGGCTGAAAAAAAATCAGGGTTTTGCAATACAGAAACAACAGACTCCGAGCTTGTTGATCCCCTAGGACTTTGAGTTGGTGAACTTGTCACACCAGCTATGCGAGACACTGGTATGGGTATTGGCTCAACAACAACAGGACCAAAACTTCCAACAGATCTGTGTGATTCCGAGAGGGGCTCTGCTGTTGGGATTGCATGTGAATTTACATCCAGAGGTTCAACTTTAGGGACTTCGTAAGACACCGGTGGGCCTTCATACTCCAAAGCTATGGAGTAATCAAGCTCAGCCTCATTCTCGGGGAGAGAAGCTCCTGGAGGGAGCATCTTTTGCACCAACTTTCTCCAGGTCTTTCCTTCGCTTTGCTCCATTTCCACCACAGCAACCAAATAACCAGACGCTCAATCACAGGGTCAAACTAACTACTTCTCAGAACTAGCTGCATCCGAAATAAAAAGGTCATAACCACTATAAGATTCAATGTAAAAGACCCTAAACAACTGAAGTGGCGACCTTCGGAAGAAACCTAGGCATGAGACTGCAACTGAAACCAGGAATGTTCAACCTAGAAGCCGCAATCAACAGTCGTACACCTTTGTTCACCCTTTCAAAGCCTTCACATTTGAATAAATAACTTACGACCGTTCCAGAATCCCATCCTGAAAGGAAATTAAGCCAAATTCAATCATTTGTCCATAGGGCAATTACAACGTTTTTACGCTAAAGTTGCCACCTGAGATTGAATACATCAGAGTCAAACAAGACATATCCAAGCCGAAAAATACCGAATTCCGCCCTTTAAGAGTCCAAGCACAACAAATACCCACAAAAAGGGTAATCCAAATCAAATCAAGTTACAGTCAAAATCATATAGCCCAAGTTCAATCACAAACTTATTATTATGAGCATTTGGTTAAACAAAACCCATATGAGTCAAAAATTACAAACGCAAAACCTATAAATATTAGAACCAAAGACCAATTCAATCAGAAGACATCCAGCATAACTTTGACAAACAAATAATAAAGCCTTGAAGTTTCTAAAGAACAGAAAGAGAAAAGGAAACAAAATGCACA
>JANSVB020000099.1:191737-206567 GCA_025504935.2 Erythroxylum haughtii
GATAACAAAGAAGAGGGGTATTTTTGGAAGATTAGAGTGTAATGTAGTCTTGAATTTAGAAGAAGAAGAGAGAAGTGTCGTGAGAAGCAAAAGAGAGAAAAGAAAAACGTAAAGAAGAGAAGAGAAGAGGGAAAATCGTGGGAAGCTGTGAAGGAAGAAGAAAGAAGAAGAAAAGGAAGAGAAAATCAATTTGATAGAGGTAAGTCTTCATCTTTCTTCTTGCTTTGTTAAAAAAGGGATTGGAGAAATAAGTTTGTGTAGGGTTTGTGTCGGAAACGAATAAGATGAACCCATTTGTGATTTTCGTGAGTTTTGAGTTAAGGGAAACATAAAGTAATGTGATATTGTGGTATAAGAAGGTTGGGATGAGAGAAAGACGAGTTGATGATCAAAGATAGATTATGATTTGTTTATGGATGATATTGAATTGAAATATAGTAGAGAATGAAGTGTAAATGAAGTAGAAATGGGTGATTTTTGTATAAGATGTATTAGGTGTAGATATTGGATGGTTAGAATTGAATGTATGTGTGTTTAGAATATTGGTACTGGTTGTTGAATGTGTTTAAAATTTTGAGTCTGGTTCTTATGGTTTTTGAAATCAAAGGCTTTGCCGCGGCGAACCTCTCTAGAAGGGTGTTTTATGTTGAATTTTGTGACTTCGTCGCAACAAGGTCTAACTTTCGTCGCAGCGAATTTTTTCTGAGGGTACTTGGCTTTAATCCAGGGACTTTGTCGTGGTGAACTTCTCCCAAAGGATTTATGGAGATAACCCCATGGTTTCGTCGGGGTGAAACAATTTCGTCGCCGCGGCGAACCCTCCACCATTGTCACATTGAAATTTCTTTCAAGTTCAATGCTTTCCACTTTTCTTTCGTACTACCCTCGCGCGACCGTCGTGAATCGATCCTCGAGATTAGGATCGAGGCTTGGGTGTCAATATGTTTGGTATCAGAGAAAGAAGGTTAGACTCCAGAAACGGGGTCTAATATCGCTCCCATTAAAATTTTACTCCATTAAAAATAAAAATTTCTCTCCATTAAAATTTTGTCCCCACTCAAAAAAAAAATTTGGATCCATCCCTGAACAAAAGGGTTAGTGTTGATGGATTCAAAAGTATTGCAAGGTTAGTTTTGAAAGAGAAAAGGGGAAAGGAAAAAGAAGTATAAGAGTTTAAGTTTTACAATTGCAAAATTATGAATTTAATGATATAAGTATAGACTTATCCAACCTCTTATTTTAATTTTCTTATTTCAAAATTATCAGCATATTTTATCGAAACCACTTTCGTCTCTCTACCTTAATCATTACCGTTTTGCAGTTTTAAAAGTACCCGAAGATGCTTAACATTGTAAGATGTGAAAGTTAAGGAAATTGACTGGTATCTTTTATGGTAACTGAGGAATAAGTGGCCAAAACAAAAATTTAAACTTAATTGCGCAAGTATGAAAAGGGACTTTATCCCACTAAATAATGATTTGCTTTTAACAGTTTTAATAACTCATTTTTGTTTTTTGGTACAAAATCACAAGTTACGTAAAAGAAAGGGTAGCCAGTACAATTAACATATGAGTTGGATAGGTGTTGGGGCATGGACAAGCATAGAAAACAATGTAAAGAATCAACTGAACCAGTAATAAGCATAGGGTCCACGAGGGTTGAGTAGCACTAGCATGAGAGAGTCGTACATAGATATCTGATAGCTTAAGTGGGTCCAATTTGTAATGGATGATGTTATTCTTCATCATTGAATATTTAAATTTGACGAAAAGCCTTTTAATAAAAGAAGTATCCTAAGAACATTACTTCTTTCTTATTGAAGATGACGATCATATTAAAATGCATAACTAATCAAACATAACATATACTGCAAAATATATGAATAGTTGTTCATTAACTGTCAATAGAAAGTGAAGTGTGTAATTAACATTATGTTTGTATTATAATGGAAAGAAAACGGTGAAAAGAATCCGTCAAATTTGGTCAGTTCGAACATGCTGTGGATAGGGATTCAAACAACCCCTTCTTCTAGAGAAGCTGAATTAGTTTAAAATCAAATGCAAGTTTGAATTTATCTTGGTCGTACACTGAAATACCAATAATGGAGCCTAATGGCACTTGAGTGGCATGGTGTGATTGAAAATGGAGTCCCAACGCCTTGCTGAAATGGTGTTTGACTCGTACCAATACTTTATGTCACTCGTATTGCTCTCCCACCTAATTAAATTATCGATATATAATGTATGAGTCATTATGTGTCTTTTGCTTTGGAATTTAAAGAAAATAAAGATGATAATTCATTTAATTCACTATATAAATACAATTCAAGGATTCATTCCTTTATTACACAATGCAATAAGACTTTATATCATTATCAAATTCACATAAATACACTCAAAACTCTTTCAGTAGCTTTGCGAGGCTCTCTTATGTGGTAAATCTATATTTAAAACAACCAAATATATTTGTTAAAGACATAATTAAGTTAGTTACTGCAACGACTAACGATAATGATATTGGCTAATCCATGTATCAACTAGGGTTTTTGTTATATTTTTTAAGAATAATAGTCGACTAATTTATCAAACTATTGACCACTGTATGTACATTATGTATAAACCATTTTAAAATCAAAGCGTAACTAGACCTAACTCCAAAACCTTCCATGACAAGTTTTATGGAAGCTCTTGGTTCTTTTAAAGATCAAAAGGCACTTATTTGACAAAATTTTGATCAAAAATTATTTTAAAAATTCTCTAGAAGAATTTTAATACATTAAAATGATACTCCTTAAACTTATAAAAATTTTATTTTAATTATAAAACAATTTATACGTTATGCATATGATGAAATAATTATACAATGTCTAACCCTTATACCATAGAAATAACCAATATAGAATCCCAAAAAGATTACAACTATTTGTTATATCTTGAAGCAATTTTTTTTTATTTTTCTTGTTTTTGGTTGTTCATTTATATTTTCTTAAAGTTTACTTGAATTGTATTTGTGATTCACTTTGCTTATTTTGTTGGTCTTTTGAAAAATAATTCAATTGCTCTTTTCAATATTTTATCCTTCTATTGAACTTGATCATTTTGCATATTACTTCATCCCATTGTAATTAAACTAACAATATCATCAAACGTAAAATTATTAATAGTAATATATTTTATAATATCAAAATCATATGTGAGAACCTCACTTGCTCTAACAATCTTTATATTTTGTATGACAAAATATATGGGGATATTAAAAATGATATTGAGTAAACTACCGTAATTTCAAAGTAATATAGAATGCATGATTTCCTTTAATACATGCATCTTTAATTATCAAAACAAGTTTCAATATTACCACTCTCTCCTCCATTTATCAATATTAATAAGATTATATGATATGTAAAACCATAAGTATTAAATGGTAAAAGTAAATAACTTTTATCTTTGCCTTTTTAAAAATTCCATCATATGATTAAAGTATACATGTCAAGTGCTTGTCAAAGAATTAAACATTTTTTAAAAAGCCCATATACCAATTAGAAATTCAATATATATTTCTCCTCCTCCATACATGCTACAATGTTTCCTCCCTTAAAATATATATAGCAAGTAAATATACTGAAAACATTATCAATGTGAAAATTAGTAGTTACCTCTCCTTATATACCACTAACACTTATCTTCTTTACTTTCTCACTTGGTTCAATAATTAGACTTTTGATATCAATTTTCTTACTTGAGATATGTGGGGGCACTTAATGATTTGATCTTTAATTCAATTGTTAGAGATACCATAGTTGCTTTGCATTTGATACCTTTTAAGGTGATACTAATTGTTGGTCTTCATTTTATGTTAAAATAATTTACAAGATAAAGAAGTTAATATATTCTAGGTACTTGCATAAACTTACGCCATTTTGTTTATCTGTTAAACCTTTTCCAATTCATATTCTTTTATATTTACTTAATAATTATTAATTTAAAAAGTAATATCTATTGATATATCCATGATAACCATTATAATAGTATCTAACATAAAAAGATTTAAGTTACATGAATCATGTGAGTAAGAATAACGATAATTTGACAATTATGTTTTTGTTTTAGGTCTTTTTTGAATGTATTAATGGATGGGTGTTTTAGATATGTGGATATGAAACTTTACTTTCGTGACTATAAGACTTATCATATAAATTGGTAAAACGACCTACTTCTTTGAGAGAAATATGATCTATATATATGATGAATATGGGCTCATTTAATGCATTTTAACAAATGTTGAGGCCTGTTATAATAATGAGCAATATAAGATTGTTGCATACCCCTTTGAAGTCATATTGTATAAAAGTTATACCTATTCTTACTTTGAATGTTCTATCCTATAATTCTAGGTTTAGCACTGTAGACAAAAGCATAACATTTCCTTTAGCTTAAGACCTATAAGATGATGCAAAAGCATTAAAGTTTTCATATATATGATAGATATTATGTGCTCATGTGATGATTTAAGCATGATCTCATAATGTAAATGCTTTTCCATCACAAAAAAAAACTATCTTAGAATTGGATGGTGTACTTCCATAAGTGAAACCAATTTCATACTTGTCATTAGAGGTTTTTTAGATTCTAAGCATATATTCTAGTTTTTCACTTCAAAGTGAACTTAGCTAATGATATTGTAAGAACATTTGATTTCCTTCTCAAATGTCTCATTCTCATGTAATAAATTATGTTCATTGTCCTTAAAAACAATACCACTATTAAATTATATCATGTCATCTATTTTACATTCAATTTCTTATTCTCAATCATACACATATCTAAAGTTTTTGAGCCTTTTTACACGTAATAAATAATTTCTTCCTTTTCATACTTATTGTTTTTAGGCATTCATAAGCTCTTTATAAGACAAATTATCACCATTATCATCATAATAAATCTCATAAAGAGGGTTTGAACTAGATGCCTTATCATTCTTATATAAAGTATATATACTTCACTCCATTTCAGATTCTTCAATCTTTGAATTGCTTATATTGTCCAAGGTGACCTTTGGTGCCTTCTTTATCTTGTGATTCTCTTTCTCCTTCTTAATTCTTTCTTTCTTTGAAACTATATTTCTTGATTTATTAGTGTCATCATATGTTATTTAAATTGCGTGTCAAATATCATAAGCATTTTCATAAATTGACACACTATTTAGTACATTTTTATCAAATAAAATAAGTAGAACATGCATTGTCTTATGATTAATGTGTTAAATCTCTTATCATTAACATCCCACACATTGTTCTCTATAATATCCCATAATTCAAAATTGTTAGCTATACAAAAATTTTTATTATAATTTTCTAATGCAAGCAATCATTTTTGTTGAGAAATAAATAAATATTAATATATAGGGCCTCTTCTCTAAAACAAAATACAAAATATTCGATAACAATTTTTACCAAAATTTCGATGAGAATTTAAGCGCAATTAAGTGAGATATACTCTGATACTAATTATTGATTCTCGAGTAATACACAAGAGGGACATGTATTATGTTTTTGTTTAAATTTTATGTCTTCAAAAAATTAATGAATAATTTGTCTATACTAATATCTATTTATATCAAATTCATATATAGAAATTAGAAAACAATTTTAATAATAATTAAAGAAAGTAATAGAAAGAGAGACAAAATTAATTTATAAGATTCGACTAAATAAACCTTGGCTTATATAAACTCTTTAACCTTTAATTAAAATTTTCACTATATTTCTTCTTTTACTTGTTAAGGAGGAACCTTTTATTAGGAACACTGACAATTATCTTCCTTTGCCATAAATGAAAAGAAACCCTTATAATTATCTTCCTTTGCCCTATATGAAGATGAATACTTTATAACATCAAATGCTTACTCAATTGGTCTTACAAATTTCATATACCACTAAATAACTCCTTTTAGTAAAATGCTTATATCATTCTCACATATATACAAATACACTCAAATGTATCTCAATAGTTTTTTAATACTCTCTCTAGTGCCAATAATCCTTCTTATAACTTATATGCAGTCCATTTATATTTAAAATAACAAAATACACCTATTTTAGACATAAACTATAACAACTAGTAATAGTGCATTGTTCAACTAAGGTGTGATACTGATTAACCATTGTATCAACCAATGTTCATGTACAAACTTATGTTACATACAATATATTTCTTTTAAAGGCATTGGTTGACTAATATATTATAATGATAGATTAATATGTGTCAAGAATATGAAAATCAACCTAGAACCTTAATATAGATCAACCTAACTCCAACCACTACAAGGAAAATGTTTAATAGCAACGGAAAATTACTGACGATATGAATACCGTTGGAAACACCGACGGAAATAGCGTTGCCGTCACCGAAAGTGGTTGTGCATTAAATTGTTTGCAACTGAAAGAAATTCGGTCGGTGAATTTGGTTAAAATTCATACCGACGCCCATTTCGGTCGGTGAAGGCGTCGGTGAATCCGTCCAATACGCACCCTCCAGTAAAAGAAAACGACGGCGTTTTGGTTAAAACCAAAACAACGTTGTTTTGTCAATATTTAAACGCTTAGCAGCCTTCTTCCTCCTCCTCGCGCGACCTAACTCCTTTCTCTTCCTCCTACGCCGCTCTCTTCCTCCTACGGCGCTGTTTCTTCGTCGTTCGTCTTCCTCCAAGGACGCCGCCGGTCGCTGGTCGCCGCTCGCCGGTCGCAGACGTCGCTCCTCGTCCTCATCTCCGACAGGTTTGTTAGTTCTCCTCCCTCCCATCTTTGTTTTCGTAGATCGCCTTTCGTGTGTCTTTGTTGTGGTTTTATACCCATTGAAACTGAACGAAGCCTCCTGCTGTAGATCAAACTCCAGTCATTCCATTTGGACTAAAATTTCCGTCGACTGATATTTGAGTGGTAGTAGTTGGTAGAGTCTACGGTAGTCACTAATTTCATAAAATTGCTCATGATAATTTACATTGGAAATTATGGATTATACTGAATTGTGAATTATTGTAGATATTGTAGTGACATATATCTGACTTCAATTCATTATATTAGGACCATAATTATAATGTTGGTTGATTTTTAGAAAATTTTAGTAACTATTAAAGAGTTAGTGTAGTAATATGTAAATTTTAGTTGTAATTAACATGCTTGGGGAGGAATTAATGTGTGAACACATAATTGCTTTCGCGATGATTTTCATTATTTTGTTACTACTCATTCTTGTATGCACAAATACATAGTTAATATATTTATAAGCAACCTAACATCAATTATATTTTAAAGTTCGGCATCGATTAGATAAGTTAATTCATCTTACATGGTATCTAAAGAAGTGAAAGCATTTGGAAATTTTTATGTAAAATTAATACTAAAAATGAAATATATTATAAATTTGATTAATTCCCATGTTTGTTAACTTTGAAATAAATTTAATGAATTTAATCATAATAATAATTTAATTTGAGGTAGTAATTAGAAACGAACTGCAAGAAGATATTAATTTGAAGTAGTTGTCATTTTTTAAAGTTGAGTTCAATTTTAAAGGCAACTGAGACACTTTTGGAATGCAGGTATTAGTCTCTTGCACAAAGTATCATTTTGGTTTCAACTTTCAACTTTTTAACTTAATTGTAAAGGAAAATGTGGAGGACTAAGGTGTAAAGTTGTAGAAAAACTTATTTTTAATACATTGTAAGACTGAAAAACTTTTATTTATGATAATGAAATAATATTTCCAAATTAGATTCCTTAATATTTTTATAGTTTATTTCCTATGATCTCACTTTAATTACTTGGTTAAAACACAATATGAAATGATTAAACATTTTGTTTCAATAATATCCATTGATAATTCTATGGAAACCATATACACGCACACTATATATTTAGAAGGTATTGGCTACGATGAAGGGTTAAATGAGGCCCAATGTAGTTGTTTTTGTATAAATCCAAGTCTCACATATTCATCAATAAATATAACTCCTAAAACACACCTAAACTATTTCAAATTTTTAGTATGATGATTGAAGATTGAAGAATATACAACAAAAGAAGGAATTTGTTTTGTGAGTGGATTGCTGTGGGGTTACATGTGCGTGTGTTTTTTTTTGGCCAAGCAATTTTGGAATCTTTAAAGTTAAATGTGCAGTGGGTGTTAAAGTGAAGGTGATGTGTGTGCATTTTCTTGGGCCAAGGAAATTATAAATGCTGATCACACCAACTTGAGATGCTTGATGTGAATGCTACATTTTTCTCTTATGCTTCAATCGTGGGTGTTAAATAAATGTGCAGTGGGCTGAATGGTTTTGTGCTGCGTTTTCTTTGATGTGTTGTCGTTGATTGGGTATTTTTACAGCGGTGATTTCTGCAGAAGTTTTTGTGACTTGATTATGAGTTCTGCGTGAATCAACACATTGTTGTTGCGACAACTTCCAGAATTATTTCAGTGGAGCGGAACTCATCGAGAAGTTGTTCTTTTCTACCTTAAGTGTATCTAGTTTTCATTCTTTGTTATTTTAATCACTTGAGTTATTTATTCATTGTTCTTTCGTTAAAAGACTGTTTGAAAAATCCTCTGTTGAGGTTAGTACGAGGCAGTCGTACTATTGGGTGTAAATTTTTTTCACGAGAAGTAAGGTTGAGGGATAGTGTCAAGGGTTAGGTGGTGTTAGTTCAGTAAAGCCTTGGGTAAATCTATTGTACTTCAGTGAAAGTTATTAAAATGGGTGAAAACGAGCGTAAAAAGAATTAAAGATTGAAGGAAGAGAATCTTTCTATAAAGAACACCATATAAGAGTTAGAAAAGAAGCTGATGTTGACGTCGGATGAGCTTGTTAAAGCTATAATGAAATTAGTAAGTATCGAAAAGAGATTGAGAATATTAAATGGAGGTATCGAAAAGTTAGAAAAGTTATTAGAAATTGGTAAAGTTAAAGGGGATCTTCAAGGCATTGGCTATAAGGGTGAGTGCTCTAAAGTGAATGTGAAAAAAGATGACATATCCAAATCTATCAGAGAAGAAGAAAAATCGAGAAAGCATCGAAGATTTATACCCATATGTCATTTTTGTGGAGTCATTAGACATATAAGGCCAAGATGTTATCAGTTACTACAAATGATGTTTCAAAAGGGGGGGTCAAAACTGAAAATCAAGACACTCTTCATTAAATTTCCAGCAGCATCCCATGGTATCGAAACAAGCTTGGATTAGAAAGGGTCAAGTATAAGCACAAAAACGTAGTGAAGGAAAAACAAGAAATTGCCTAGATTTACAGTTAGTTACTGCTAAAGAAGTAACTGCAGGAACTGATTTGCAGTTAGTTACTGCTGAGGAAGTAACTACACGAACTGAAGAACTTTTAGTTACTTCGGATGATGAACCAACCAAAAAAATAGAACTTGATTTGAACCATGATTCTTCATCTCGAATCTGAAGAAACCATCCAGTTGAAAATGTTATTGGAGATGTGAGCGAAAGAAAAAAAACAAGAGAAAGAAAAATGGTTGATTATCGAGAACTTGCAGGCTACTTGTGTTACACATCTTCATTCGAGCCAAATAAAAAGACCATGTTTGAATTTCTTCCAAGGGCACAGGGACAGTGTGCTTTACATTTTTGAAGTATTCTTTTGTTGTTAACAAAAAAACAAAAAAGGAAAAAAAGAAGGAAAGATTTTTTTTGTTCTTTAGTTTTATGTTGCTATTGTCGTCCTATGTTTTTAGTAATTTACATTGTGACTTCTATTTGGCTCCACCGAAGACTCCTCAGCTCTCTCATCGATATGGATCGCTCTCGGGTATCTCTTTATCTTTCGAGCATATCTCTCAGAATTTTGAATGGTGGTAAATTTTCTTCTTGGTATGCTTATGATTCTTCTGCTGCATCTATTGGTGATTATTATGATTATGCATTTTGATACTGTTTGTCTCAAGGGGGAGATATCAGATTGCTTATGGTGAATGTTCCATTCAGGGGGAGATTTCAAGGTATATGTGAGATTATTTGTCTTGCTTTTTGGCATCTTTTGTCCCAATGGGGAGAAATTTGGATGATTGGATAACTTGATATTCTTTGGAACTTGATGTTTGATTAAGGGGGATTATTTGTCGTATGGATTGTGCAATTGATTTATATGTCCAATTATGTGATTTAGGGGGAGCTTCGGATTTGTGAGAAATATACAAAAAAGGGGAGATTGTTAGATATATGTTAAATATATCTATTTTATTTTATTTTGGCATATTTCTTTGAATTGGCATATTTTGTGTTATCTTGGATTTAAAAATCTAGTTGGATAATATTTTAGATAGAATAGAATTATATCTTAAATAGATGTGTATCTTGAGAAAAGGTGTGGTGGATTATGTTGATGTGTGAGATGGGATTTCTATTGAGTATTGAAATCTGAATGTTGGAGGGATTCAACTAATTTTTCTTGGATGAAAACACAAAGCAGGAGCTCCACTATTTAACTACCTCTTTTCTATGCTTTAAACAAAAGTGACATGTACCTCACTTCCCACATGAATATAAAGACATTTGTGCACTGGTGGGCATAAATTGAACATTGAAGAATATACAGCAAAAGAAGGAATTTGTTTTGTGAGTGGGTTGTTGTGGGGTTACATATGCGTGTGTTTTTTTTTTGGCCAAGCAATTTTGGAGTCTTTAAAGTTAAATGTGCAGGGGGTGTTAAAGTGAAGGTGATGTGCGTGTATTTTCTTGGGCCAAGGAAATTATATATATGCTGATCACGCCAACTTTAGATGCTTGATATGAATGTTGTGTTTTTCTCTTACGCTTGAATCGTGTGTGTTGAATAAATGTGCAGTGGGCTGAATAGTTTTGTGTTGCATTTTCTTTGATGTGTTGTTGTTGATTAGGTATTTTTATAGCGGTGATTTCTGCATAAGTTTTTGTAACTTGATTATGAGTTTTGCGTGAATCAACGCATTGTTGTTGCAACGACTTTCAGATCTATTTCAATGAAGCGGAACTCATCAAGAAGTTGTTCTTTTCTATCTCAAGTATATCTAGTTTTCGTTCTTTGATATTTTAATCACTTAAGTTATTTGTTCATTGTTCTTTGGTTAAAAGACTGATTGAGAAAATTCTCTATTAAGGTTAGTACGAGGCGGTACTAACCTCAACAGTGAGTGATTTTGTGAAGAAAGTTTTCTGCTTGGTTATTGTGAGGAGATAAACCCATATGGAAGTTTTCATTTGTCTCAAGTATTTTGTTATTTAATTTTCAATTGATTAAATAATTGAGCTATTTTTATTTATTATTTTTTTAAGTGAAAGTAGTTAAAAAAATCTTCTGACGAGGTTAACACAAGTCAGTCGTGTTATCGGGTGCGAAAATCTTTCACGGATAGTGAGGTTGAGAGATAGTACAAAGATTGAGTGGTGTTATTTTAGGTCAATCTTGTATAATTCTATTTAACTACTGTGAAAGTGATTAATCTGAGTAAGGGCCCCGTAGAAGTAGACAGAGTATGTCGAATTATGTTACCAAAATTTGGTGTTTTTATTATTTCGTTTTTGCGTAGTTTTATTCTGTTCGTGCAAAAGGAAATTTCGGGAAGTCTGCGAATTAATTAACCCCTTTGATTTTTCAGATATGACTATAATTAAATGTTGAACGACTCTTTCTTCAAGAATAAAACAAAACAATTTTGTTCCTTTTCTCTCGTTTATCTTTCACGTACAAAGAGTATATATTTTTCTCTTCAACCAACTTTACGCACACCACCGCACTTCGTAAGTCTTGATAAAACATATATATCACGTAAAGAGTATCTGTTTTTCACTCTTCACTGTTTTCACGCACGTACAAAAACGAAAAGCAACCTTGCTTTATCTTCTCCTTCGTCTTGTTTATATTTTAACGATGTGGTTTTAAAACTTGAAAACCACCACCTTTACATAACGTTTCGTTTTTGGTTTTAAATGTATAACAAAAAACAAAACTACCAAAGCTTATCACTTGATGCCTTTTACTTTTTTTTAATAAATAATAATAATTATTTATAAAATGAAATAAAATAAAACTATTTTATTTTATTCATTTATTTTGTATAAGAGAATTTTCAATATTAATTATATTTTCTATGCTAGCAAAAAATATAATAATATGTCATATAGATTATTTAATAAATTATATCATAATAAATTAAATAATCATAAACAGAAAATATTACACTCATAAATGTGTGACCACATAAGTTTATCACTAAATCGGTAGTAATTAATCCAATTAATTACTAATCAAGATTGGCGTCTAACAACACTCCTCAACCACCAGATAATGTGAAATAATAACCTTACAAAGACGAAACCTGGTTAAGGATAATGTATTATTACCTTCCATCATTACAATTCCAGATTATCTTAAGGTATGGTTTAACTGTCAAACCTTATTAGATAACCAACTATGTTACATGTTGATCATTAATGATTGATGAATGACTTAGAAAAACTCATTTTCCTCACTCATTCAATCACCCTGGCTAAGGTCTTGAAACAACCATATAAATGACAACATAGAGTTCAAACTCATTACCTAGGATCGATAGATCCCATCTTGACTCACCACTAATAAGATAGGTACTTAATTATATTCAATGATCATTCAACTAACATTTTTACATACTAAGTGTCCGACATCAAAACATAATAAGTGACCTATTGATTACTATAATGATCTCAGGTCAAAAGAAAAATATACATTTAAATCCTTGTGAGGATTTCCCACTTGACAGTTCACAGGTAATATTAAGTATTAGGAATTTTCAGTTTAGTCAGTACAATGATCATATCCCTATATGCATCATATATGTAACTTAGTAAATATTAATGAGATCTACTAATATCCATCCAATAGATATTATTATATACATATTGATCTAACCGGATTATTAAAATCCTTATTTGATAATCCTATGGTCAATAACATTTTTAGATTAAACCCTAAAACCTTGTCTATCATTATCATAAACTCCATTATGATGACAAGTGTGTAAATTTAATTAAGGAGTTATCATATTAAAATAAAAAAACAATAAACGTAATATGATAATAAAATCATTTGGCATGTTATTAATCAAAATTAATAATCATAAAACTAAAATGTTCAATCTGTTACATAACAATTGGGTCATGGGTATAATTCCAATAAATTAAGTTACAAATCTCTACTCCTATAACTTGCAGAAGAAAAATGTTTTCAAAGCAAATTGAAGATATTCAGTGTCTGTATCTGTATGGTTGAATCACAAATTAATCTTTTATTTGATTTAAAATTAACAAATTAAATCTAATTTAAATAAGATTTAAACTTGAGTTTGACTAATTTTTTCAAATTGGACCAATCACAAAAAATTAGAACAAATTAACTCAAAGTCAATGAGTTACAATATAATTTATCGGATTTAAATCAGACTTTTTCTTTTTTTTTTGGATAGTAGGTATAATAAATGAATGAACATTAAGCTACATCCTCCCTTTTCAATATGTATTCTTTCTTTGAAACTTAAATTTACAATATATATATAATTGACATTTATTATTAGGCAGTGAATTAGATTTTATTTTTATTGTTTAATAACCGAGATTCCATAATTGGTATTTTCAGAATATGTGTGAGAGAGTACATAATTATAATTCGTAAACAATTTATAATTTTAATAATAAAGCATAATAAACATTGAAATCTTAACTTTTGAGAGTATTAAAAAGCTAAGTTGACTTGCCGGTGTTTATAAAACTAACAAATAAAATTAAAACAAGTACAAGAACTTGTGCAAGTGCCAAGAGAGGGAATTGTATGTCCAAGAATATTGGAATACAAAAAATCCAATTTCACATGTCTTGATTCTTGACGATCGCTAAGATCCTTCTTTCAGACACCGCGTTGTGGCGGTCGAAAGTTCCCCAAATTCTTGTTGTGGCTCCGAACCTGTATTCGGTAGGGATGGTAGTTGGTCAAGTCCAGCCCGACTTGATCTAATCTAAAATGAAGTTAATGATTAAGTTTAATTTAATCAAATTTTGAGTCAAACTCGAATTTAAAGGTCCGATTTGAAAGATTTGAAAAATCCTAATAACCTCCCGATAAATATGACATCATTTTGGATAACTCATTGGGTAATTTAATTTTTAGTTTACTTAGTCTTATTGGGTAGTTTTATTTTTAGTTTACTTGGTCTTTTTAGGGTACTTTTACTTTTAGTTATATTTGGTGCTTGCCGGTTGACTTTACTCAATAACAAGTGTTTCCTACAATTTAGTATATAACACGGCTAGTTAGTTATATGTGCTTATTTAAATTAGTGATATAGAGAAGAATATGTCAAACTTGTGAAATTAAGTACTTATTGTCCAGTTATGAAGCTCTTTGCCTAATCTTATTAAGTTTATAGAGTATTCTAAACTTATCTATAGAGTTAATATAAGCTTTGAGTACCAACTTAGCCGGTCGAGGAGCTAATTATTAGTTATGGAGTAAGTGGGATTAAATATATTTTTTTACTGAAAACAAAAGAAATATTAACTATATATAAATAGAAATGTTTGGACTAAAAAAGTTTAATTTTTTAAGAAAATTAAATTTTTACGACTTCTCACAAGAATTTTCAATTATTTTTATATTTAAAAATTATTGGACTATTGCTTTCTCAAATTAGTTCTATTTATTTGGTATATTGCATGTTATTTCAAAAAATATATATTCTACATTGGTGTATGATTTGATTAATTGAAATAAATAGAAAAAATACAAGGAAGTAAATTTTGGTCAA
>JANSVB020000099.1:273062-291309 GCA_025504935.2 Erythroxylum haughtii
CAACACCTCCTCTAATAAAGTCACAAGCTTGGGCGTGCCTTGGTGTTCCTCTATGAATGTTTCAACCTCCTCATGTACTTGACTTGTGATTTGGGCTTGAACAAAAGCTTGCATTGCTTGTTTAAGCCTTGAAGTTTGATGCATTGTAATTGGACCACTTGGCATGTGTAGCTTGTCAGGTTGATGTATAAGACGTGGAACTCTATTGCGAAGGCTAGTTGTATCATTTTCACTCTGGCTTACTTGATTTATATCACTCAATTTCTCATCATTAACTATCTAGTATATTTGACTGTAATTTTATGTATTGAGAATGCACTAAACATTTTTTTCCATTACCTTTTAAAAACTTCTTGATCTGATTTAATATTTTTTTTACGTGAAGTGGCGAGAGTGGAAGTGAAGGCACTAGTGAAGGAAGTGATGCAAATTCTCAGAATGTAAGTGGCTTGTTGCTGAAGTTGCTTACTTCACTATAACTGTGATTACTTCTCTTTGCTATTTTACACATATTCCTCAATTTGACGCCCAGTTTTCCTTTTTTTTTTGTGTTGTGATTGGACTTGGAGGGGTTGTAGTGTTGCATCTGTTCTTCACATCAACCAACCATGTGGATTGTTCATGAACTTTTTTTTGCTTCACTTGTTCTGAAGCAAGCAAGCACTTGTCTGATGTGTTTAGTTTTTCACTTCCTATCACTTTGTTTTCCAGCAGAAATTTCTAGACATACCAGATCTTGGGAAACATTTGTAGTGAATGTGAAAATTACTTCTTTTTTCCAAGAAAGTTTGCATGCTTACCCTCAAAAGCTTCTTTAGCCAAAAAGTCCAAGAAATCATTTTATTTGCTGTGAGAAACATGTTAAGAAGTCCAAGACATCATTTTATTTGCTTGTGAGAAACACGTTAAGTTTTGAACTGAGGGTTGCTGCAGAAGAGATTGTAAGTTTTAACCAAATGCCTTATTGTTGTGTGCTTTTTATGCTATAATTATTTGCTTGACTTAGGTTATTGGCAAAACTTACCTGCCACAGAAAATGTTATTGCTTCAAAATGAGATCATTCATCCCATTTGATGAGGATTACAATTAGCCTGAGGTTGGTGGGACAGAACTGTTAATCAATGCAGCAGTTTCCCTTTATATTGATGGGCAGAATTGGGACTTGCTAAAAACTTAAGTATTAGTGTGGCTGTCATTTTCATCTGATTTGTCCTACAGTAGAAGATTTTAGCTGGTCTTGCTGGAATTCAGTGTGAATTTATATCTTCTCTTTCAATACCAATGCAAAAGCTTGAAGCCCCTGATTTTTAGCTTTCAGTTGTGTTTTTAGGAGCTTGTAAAATGACAGATGTGGGTTGTGTTCTGGATTGGTTCAAAGTGTCTCCGTGATCATGTTGTGAAAATATCAGTGGAATTAAGAGACTTGATCATTACCTTTACTTATGACAATTGTTTTCAAGGTGGTTAAGTTCTGTACAGTAGCATGCATGTGGAGGGGGGAAGAAGTGTGAGAGGGCGACCTGCTGTTGGTTTGTGAAGCATGGACTAAGTAGTTCTTTTCAAGATTTGAGGGCCTTTAGGGTGACCTTTATCTTGAATTTAGCTCAATAATGGCTTTGCAAAAATTCGTTGGTGTACTTCATATTTGTTATATAGATATCATATACATATGTGTATGCCTTCTGTGCTTGCACTTAATATTTTCAATCTCTGTGACTGTAGGACTCACAAATGAAGTCAGGTGGCCGGCAAGATTCTCTAGAAGGTTCAGTTATGATGTTTTCAATTGTGCAATGAAGCCAACATATGAAGCAAATTTGCTAGAAAATAATTGTAGGATTTTCTCTCTCCGTTACAGCTGATGCATCTCAAAATGGTGGTTCTGCTCATGGTTCTCAGAATGGAGGACAGGGAAATTCCATAATCAATCAACCAATGTCAATTGTTCCAATTTCTGCTACTGGGGCTCCAGCTGGTCTGCCTGGTCCGGCAACCAACTTAAACATTGGAATGGACTACTGGGGAGCTCCAACTTCATCTGCCATCCCTGCATTACATGGAAAGGTTTCTTCTGCGGCGCCAGTTGCTGGTGCATTAGTTACTCCTGGCTCACGAGATACTGTTCAATCACAACTTTGGATACAGGTTTATGTTAATACATGCAACTTTCATTGAATCTATGGATATGCGTGTCATTTTTTACGCAAATATGATAACCGGCCATTTCCAAAATTATTGTCAATTATTGAATTTATTTCTTTTTTATGTTCAAGACTGTAACAATTTTCTATTGAGAAATAACAGTGTGAAAGCAGAACTAACTGTTTTGTCCTGTATATGTTGGTGAAATTTGCAAATCAATTTTCCATTTTGTTTTGTACAAGAATGATGCTCTGTTCTTGTAATCCTGCTCTGTTTTGTGGGCATTCTGCAGTGTTTAGGTGTTAAATTGATGGTAACACAAAAAATTACCGACTAATTGTGCAAAGTTTCATTTGGGAATTTGTTTTTAAAAGGGAAAAAAAAGGAATTTTTATGCTTCCATAACCTCAAAATAGTATTTGGGCACTATATGAACTAGAGCTGTCTGGCATGCTGCAATTTAACTATTATATCTGTGGCTAAATATGTCTCTTTATTAGTTAAGGGTAAGACTATGTATTATTGAACCTCTCTAAACCTTCCATATGAGCAAGATTCACGCTGGGTATTGTTGTTGTCATATCTGTGGCTAAATATGATTGCATGTCCTAATTTTGTGGATTAGGATGAAAGAGAGCTCAAGAGACAGAGAAGGAAACAATCAAATAGAGAATCTGCTCGTAGGTCCAGGTTGCGTAAGCAGGTAAATGAATACTCTTCATAATCTTGCCTAAAGATGTTTGTTAGTGCCTCTGCTTTAAAATCATTTGCTAATGTTGTTAGTGCCTCTGCTTTAAAATCATTTGCTAATGTGTACTTTTACCAGGCTGAATGTGATGAGCTGGCCCAGCGTGCTGATATCTTAAAAGAAGAAAATGCCAATCTAAGATCAGAAGTTAATCGAATCAAGAGCCAGTATGAGCAGCTTCTTGGGGAGAATGCTTCCCTTAAGGTAACAGTCTGGCATTGGTTTTCTTCTTGAATTTAATTTATTTCTTTGCCAGCCAGCAATCATCTGCTTGATGTGCTTTATACATTCATGGGGGACTGAATGTATTGCCAGATTTGGCTTCATATAGATTCTTTACAAGCATAGCTTGAATTTTTTTGGTTATTGAGGAGCAATCCCTTTCCTTGGAAAACTGTGCTTGGAAAATAGATGTTCAAAGTGACCTTTTAAGAATTTGTGGATTGATCATGAAGGATAAGGATTACTTACACTAAAAAGGCAGACTCTACTTTTATTGCAATGCAGTTGTGCAACTGTGTGAATATTGACCTCCTTGTTGATTCCTGCTGCCCCCCAGCAATGGGATGTTTTGCGTTCTTATTTCAGTGCAATGTTAATTACGCCAAAGAATGCAAATTGAATGGTACGTTAATGAAAAAAAAACCCTGATACATGTTTGATCTTCCCTTGCAGGAAAGGCTTGGAGAACTTCCTGGAAATGAAGATCTTAGGGCTAGCAGAAATGATCAAAGTATAAGCAATGACAAAATACCGACTGCACAAAAAGAGGTCGTACAGGGTGGTCAGTAGGATCTAATTGCCCTGTTTCTTGCTGCTTGTGAAGACCATAACCTAACCAGTTAGCAACAGAAAAGTCTTGTCTTGATTAGCAATGTAGTTCCAAGTTTTACGAAAGCTGATCTTTATAGATCTAGGGTCTGGTCATTTCATATCATCATAATATTTGTAGCCGGTCTATGTTGTAAGGCCTGGGATGGTATGAAGAGTGAAATTTGTGGCATACCCTGTTTTAAGAGGGTGTTATTCACGCTTAGCTTGCAACATGAATCTGTGTTTAAATATATGTGTTGATGATTGTATTGATTAGATGTTGAAGGACACGATGGTTAAATAATATTATAATGATTAATGGAAAATTTTTTAAAAAACAAATATAATTAAAATAAAAGTTAAATGTTTAATATAAATATATAATTAATTCTTCTTTTTATATGTCAAATTACTAAATAAATTGGAAGATCCCATGTCAGATAATCTAAATCCGCCTAAGTATTTGGAGTTTCAAAACTTGGGAAACTCTGAAGCCACCATATCATGGACAATTGATCGTACTTAACAAAAGAATAATTCAATAATGAAATGCTTCTCCCAGATAACCCAGTTCAAGGCCTTGTCTCCTCACTGAGGGTGAGACAGACATGAAATCTTGATCAAAATCTAATAGGGCAATGATGAGACAGGAAATCTTGATCAAAATCTAATAGGGTAATGTAGTCTTTTTGTTCATTGAGAATACATGTCAGCATCCATTAGATGAGCCTTGTAAAAGGGTTTTGACAGGATCTTTGAAATGATACAAATGGCCACGTAAATTTTTCTGCTGAAATCAGAGAGATGAAAAACAGCATCAGATCGTCCTTTCCTTTTGATCTTCTCATTGTCAAAATTTGGTTAAGATCGAGTTATTTTCTGTGGTTTCAGATTAGTAAGAAGAGTGGTACCAATGCAGCAGTTGAGCTAATAACGCATCGTACCTTCATCTAAGTAATGATTGATTGCTTCATTGCCATCAAAAGACTGACTGCTGTCTCAGCGGATACAAGCGTACATCAAACCATCAGAGCATGAAGAAATAAAGCAAATAAATGCTGGAACAAAATATAAACTACAAACATAGAAAAGATCTTTGGCCAATACATAATAACGTTATTTAGTAACAAAATAAAAAGATTATTATTTGTCTCACCAGGGGGCACTATAGCCTTTTCCTGTTGAGTCAATCGTTTGCTAAAAAAATTTGAGAGGCTTTCCATTATTAACCAGAGAACAGCCACTTATATTTTTAAGATAAAGAGTTGCTGACCCGTGACGAAAACATCTAAAAGAATATCGTTTGAAAGATTGAATCCTGCAATGATTTCATATGTTACTGAAATGAAAAATCACCCGCTGCTTGATGCTAAAATCTCAAGAACTAGATTGCAGGTCAGTCAGATGGACCAAGCATTTTTTCAGGCACCACGAGGCTATCAAATTCTTCACTGTTTAGCACTCCAAGTTTAAGTGCAGCATCCTACAAAGTTCGTAGAAAAGAATAATTCAGCAAAGTTGCCAGATGCCTAAATAATTCTAGAGCCCTTGGAAAACCACTTCCGTAATATAGACAGTTATTGCCGGCAGTTAGAATGCTAAAATCAAGATACTGCTCCGAAAAACCAAAATAAGGAAAATATACTCAAAAGAACTCATCACCTTCAGAGTAGTTCCTTCCTTGTGGGCGGTCTTGGCAACTGCTGCAGCATTGTCGTAACCAATTTTCTGGAAAATGTGGTTTAAAAAGTAAATATATGAGAAACACCCAAATCAAAAAGAATTTCAAGGTGAAATAAGAGAGTAGAAACTCACAGGGTTCAATGACGTGACAAGCATTAGTGACTGCAAGTAGAGCATCTGATAATCAGTTGATGATCTAAAGGACAAATGTATAAACTAAAGCATTATGTCTAAAGTGAAAACTGACCTCATGTAGCAATTTTGAAATTCTTTCTCGATTTGCTTGAATTCCTCTCACACAGTTTTTCTCAAAGGAGGTAGATGCATCCCCAAGTAATCTTATTGACTGCAGCAATGAGTTAAAGGAACAATATTAGTGGACAATCACATAAGTTCTCACTCATGACCAAATGAGTCAGATGCAGGTCACTGACTGCATAGCATACAGTAAATAATACAGGAAGATAAGATAATATAAATAGGTCAATAGAGAAATTAAATTTATTTGTCATCTTAGATTCAGGTCCCAGATATGATATTTATGATTCTGTTACTAAAGATGCATCCAAGAGGCAATGTCATTATTAACCTCGGTTTCAAAGACAAATTAAAAGAATATGAATCTTGTGAAACCTGATTTAATTATTACTTTTATGATTGTCTTCTTTAACTGAATGTCATCACAGCATTCACAAAATTGAAAATTAAATCCCCTCTTAAAAACTCTGGAAAGAAAAATAGCCATAAAGACAGCTCTGCACAAAAACAATCATATCAATTAGGGTTTTCTCCTACCATATAATTTGTATCTAGTTTAGAACACTTGTATAACACCAAGCTAGACTTATTCCCTGAAACTATTTATACACAAAATAGAACTCCATGGGAATATGACTCACATGGAGGAGATTACTAGCAATCATTGGTTTGAACACATTTAGCTCAAAGTGGCCATTTGATCCACCCACTGCAATGCCAACATGATTTCCCATAACCTGCAAATTGAAGAGAAATTTTAAACTGTCTTTCCTTTTTCTTGCAAGGAAGTACCATTCTGAGTTCAGAGTTCAAAACAAAGTGAATTTTACATATAAAAATATAAGCAATCATGCACATATATAAACTGTTGGTGCTGGTTTAGTGATCCATTGATCCTAAAAGGAGTAAAGTCAAACACATGAAAAGTTACCTGAGCACAAACCATTGTAAGAGCTTCACACTGGGTTGGATTAACCTTTCCCTGAAAAGGAAAAATCAGATCGCACAGCAATAATGTTAGTCCTGTGACCCACAAATTTTTGGTTCATAAGTGAAAAAGACGGGACAAAAAATTAACTGGCATGATACTGCTGCCTGGTTCATTTTCAGGAAGAATGAGTTCACCAAGGCCACATCTTGGACCACTGAGCAAAAAAGAACACTGTAAACTCCAAACTCAAGTAATAAAATACATAAAGAACATCAGAATAGAATTATAGAGCAAGCATACCTACCTTCCTAAGAAGCGTATGTCATTGGCAATCTTCATCAAAGAAACAGCAACAGTGTTGAGTGTTCCACTGGCATGAACACAAGCATCATGTGCAGCCTGGAGAAGATGAATCATGTTAGATTTAAACTCAGGAACATGAATTTACTATTGGCTAATAGAATGAAATGATCATTGATTGATTGAAATCATAGAAGCAAAAAGTAACATTTGATGACATTAATGAAATAGGAAGATAAAGAATAAAAGCAAAGGAATGGAGATGACAAAAACTAACCAAAGCCTCAAACTTGTTTTCTGCTGTAACAAATGGTAGGTTTGTTTCATCAGCCACCGCTGCAGCTATCTTTTCATCAAAACTGGATGAAATGCAAAATGTCAATAACTGTTAACGAACAGAAATATTTAGATAGGCATCAGTCAAATTACTTTTCATGTAGTTTTGATGGTTAAAATTTTTTTATGCATCTTGTGAATTAGAGCTTATTTGCTCTGTATCTCTTTTATTAGGGACTGCAGTATATATATATACATGAATAGGTTTACAAAATAGGATAGAAATTTGTACAGTTATGGAAATATAAACCTAAGATACTATATATCTACAAGATACTGCTATCTAATCTAAATGATCTGATTATGATCAGATCATAATATTATGAGATATGCATATCTTTGACCACACATCTATTTAAAGGAACAAAATTGATTGGACAGGAGGTTTAAGAACTAGACTGCAACGCCCTCCGGGTCTTTTGTGCAGGCATGTCCACGTTAATGCACAGAAAATTGCATATGCCAACCCACAAACTTAAGAACCTTCTGTACTTCAATGAAAAAGAGCAAGAATTTTTAGGCATCTAGGTATGTTCTAACAAAATAAGCACCTGTCAACCAGCAAGTGACATGCAAAAAAAATGTATCTCAACATTTTCACTTTTCTTTTTGCTTCTGTTCCTAAGCAAACAATATTTACATGCACCTTTTCCTTTCTTTCTTTGGTATAGGATCCAGGAAAAGAAAAATGCATTCATCCTACCATATACTCAAAATTACTGTAACAATTCTTTCATGTCAGCATTAAAAAAAAACTTATTCTATGATGCCAGATAAGTATAAAAAGTCTCTTAAAGTGGACATCATATAAAACAAACTTTTTCGATTATCAATTTGGTTAGGTTTTGTGGTTGGAACTTTACTCAACACAGACACAAAATTAATATTTCAAGCCTTTGGAAAATGTCAAATTACATAAGATACCAAAACAGAATCTATGTGAGTGCGGCTTTATGAAGGCCATAGATACCCTTTCTTTGTGTTCAATCCAGTTCCCACAGCAGTTCCACCTTGTGCAAGCTGCATAAGCAACAACATATATTAGAAACATGTTTCAGAAAAAGAAAGGATCAAACAAAGAAGATCATAGTACAAAATTTGGTGTTCGTTCACCTGATAAAGCCGGGGTAGAGTCCAGATGATTCGATCAACCCCATATTTGACCTGCAAACAAGGGAAATGATTTTTGAATTAGTGAAAAGATATAAACGGCAAGGAAATTTTGAGAAAGCCGTATAGGAAAGACGACTGACTTGTGTGGTATAGCCACTAAATTCTTGCCCCAGCGTCAAAGGTGTAGCATCTTGAGTGTGAGTACGGCCAATTTTGACAATATCCTTGAACTCAATAGACTGTATAGAGCAACAGGTTTATTATCATTCATAGCAACCAAGGGAAGAATATGCACATATGCATAAAACTAAAGATGTAGACTAAAACAGATCCGGTAAACTTATGAACCTACAAAGACCTTGGCCAAAACACTACATGTATAAGTGAAAGATCATTGCTTTCAACAAAGAAAGAGATGCAAATACAAATTTGTCCTTCAAAAGAGATGCATAAGAATACAAACACAATTCTTGAAAAGAACAATAATGAAGATGAAAGGACGTGCCCAGTAAAGTTCAACCTGGATTAAACTATCAAATGTTTCAAATTGCTACAACTATACATTAATGTGTAAATTAACTTCGGCACTTGAAAGTACCTGCACCCAATCACAAATAAAAAATTAAAGATTTATAAAAGAGAAGTTATCAGGTGCCAAATTTCATGCACGTGATAACTACTAAATAATGTAGATATCTCATACAGTTGCAGATTTAGCAACAATATCGTGGCATTAAGATAATACTATAAAGAACAAAGACATGCTACACTCAACCATACAGTGGAAATGCTAGATCCATACGCACAGAATGAAAAGAAGTCAAGATAAAATATATACAGTAGAAAGCAGCACATGTATCTATTGGTACTTCAGTCAATGAGGTTTGAACCTTAGCATGGAGTGTATTTTGCAAAATTTTCAACTTTGGTAGTAATCTCGAATTTATTTCAACTGCAGCTGCAATGTGCATCACCTGCAAAGCAAGAGGAAAAAGGATCAAATACTTCATATAGATGGCTTCATTTGAGTTCTGCATAATATTGATTTAAGATGCACTAAATTTTACTCTTGAGAATGGATCATTCAGAGACAGTGGACTGTCGTGAGGTAAGAATGTAAGACACAACTTTATTTAGTTAACAATAACTTAAAATATATCATGCTTACAGTTGGGAATGTGTCATTAGAAGACTGTGATCTGTTTACATGGTCATTTGGGTGTACAAACTTTTCACCACGCTTATGTCCAAGGATCTCAGCTGCTCTATTAGCAATGACCTGGAAAATCCATGACATAGAGGATAAAATCATAATATATACATACATACATATATTTATATGTGTTTATTTTCCTCTACTTTCTTTTCTGAAGAGTATGAAATAATGTCGATACGACAAATTAGAATATTTGTGCCAATTATAAATTACAACTAGGACACTCTTCCTGAACCAGTACATGAAGCAACAAGCTCAAATAGCAGTCAACAGGGGCTGACCTCGTTGGCATTCATATTGGACTGAGTACCACTACCGGTCTGCCATATAACAAGTGGGAAGTGATCATTTAGCTTCCCCTCAGCCACTTCATCAGCAGCTTGCATTACCGCTTTCCCTATGGATGGATCAAGACCGTATTCCATGTTCACCTGCAGCAATAACAACAAACTAAATACCCAACAGAACTATGCCACCCACAAATCATCAAATTGACAGAAGTTAGTAGAAGAAAACCAACCTTGGCAGCGCATTTCTTGAGAATTCCAAAAGAACGAATAATGGGCTCTGGCATTCTCTCCCGCTCTCCTCCAATATCGAAATTTTGCAATGATCTTTGCGTTTGTGCACCCCACAATCTGAAAATGACGCAAAAACAATTACTCATAAATCCAAAAAAGAGAGAGAGAGAGAGAGGGCAAATAGCATCAACGACCAACTTGTCATCAGGAACAAGTATGGGACCGAAAGTGTCTCTCTCCTCCCTAAACCCTGTGGAATAAGATCTCCAGCATATAGCGTAACGCAGCGCTCCGACCAACGACGAGGTAGTCGTGGACGATCGACCAGACAGGCGGCGAGACATAATAAGCGTGGCCATATCTAGCTCCTAACGTTTTCTACAGAATGTTTCAAAAACTGTTACTTATCTGCACCATGCAAGTAATATGATTGATTAAACCAAAGGTTTGAAGAAAATCGAACTAACTGCCTTTGTCTGTGTGGAGTAACGATGTTCGACAGAATGCCCGAAAGAGTGCAGGAGCCCAGGTTACTTACCTTTTGCTCGGGACGCAGGCTTTTGTCCTAAAACGAAACTAAAGCAGTGACTTTAGTGATGAAATTTTTTATTTTTTAATTAAAAAAGATTATTTTAAAAAGGGAAGTTATATTGTTTGCTAAAAATTATTATGCTATCAAAAAAACTTTTGCAAATTAAATATATTATGTTTAAAAACTAATCTAAGAATAATTTTACTAACTCATAAATTTTAATTAAGTTTAAGACATACCGTGTAATACCCCATACTTGATAATGGAATAAGAATACTGAGTATTACTATATTCTTAACCAATAACAATAACACTCGGTAAAAATTCTATTGAAGCGTGGAGTTTGGTGAGATCTAGTAATATACAATATTATCCCTAACTAATAGAAGGACTATTTCTAAATGACCCACATGAAAGAAAAGGAAAATAATTAAAAAATAAATCAATAAAACAAAATTGAAATAAATATATTTAATAATAAATAAATAAATAATAGTAATGAAAAATACTACTTAAAAATGACAATAAAAATATATAATAAAATGGTTGAGAAAATTTTAAAAATTAAAAAAAGTAATAATAATAATAATAATAATAATAATAATAAATACAAATAATAATAGATAAAATAAATAATAGTATATAATAAAGTAAATAAAAACTATAATTAAAAAGAATATATATATATACACACACAAACACTGATAATGATGATGATCATATTGTTATTATTATTATTATTACTATTATTAACAACAATAATACTAATTATTATTATTATTATACCAATAAGTAATTACCTCTTAGGCTAGCTATAATAGACAAGAGTTAAAAGATTAAAGACAACTGTCAGGATTTGTTTACAAGGGATCAGTTAACTAAATACTATCACACTAAAGTTTTCTATTATGTGTCATGTTCTCAGTAAGTTTTAATATTGTTATATCATTTTTTATCACCTTCTCTCAATTCTTTTTAGACTTTCCTATTTTTCTCTTACCACATTCTTAAATACCTATAATTTTGAATTACAAAGTTTTCTATTTAAATCTTTATTATTCTAGCAAAGATTATTCACTTTATCAAAAAATACTTGAAAGAGCTTTTCTTCCATATTTTCTTATTTTCTTAAAATTTCTTGTAAGAAACTTAAATACACTTCTCATTTATTTTACTCTACCATTCATCTCTATATCAAACTCTTTTAACAAAATAATTTGTCCATCCTCTAATACATTTCAACTCATCTAAATTAAATTTTATACATAACTTTAATATATAATCTACAATATAATTCTATAAGATCCTTCATTTTTTTAAGTGTACATCTCATAACCAAAAGCAAAATAAAATTTGGTAGTACATTCACTTCTAAGTCTTCCGCAATCCTTTCTGTGACTCTAGCCTTTGTCGTAAATTCACCATAATTTTCTTTAAAATCTACTCGTAGAAAGAAAATCATATGCTAAGCTGTAGGCTTATGGTGTTTAAGTAATTTCATTTCTCATCTAATTCAATTTATTCAATCATAACATGCGTAACATATAATATTTTCCAAATATAAAATCTTCACTTATTTCCAAGCATAAATAGGAAATAAAATTAATTTATGAAATTCAAGCATATATCTATCATATTAATTCATATCTAATTACATAATGATCAATAAATTTTACAATTTAAATTTTCAATCAATTACTACTTCTAATCAATGTTACGAATATTGTAGCGATATTGGTATCAGATTTGGTTTTAGTATGATATTGTACGGTATCGGTTAATACTAGGTACCATTTCAAATAATTTTTTAAATTTATAAAATAGTCTCTGGATTTTTTTACAATTGCAAAATAATCCTTCAATACATTATATTGCATAATTTATAATTTTACACAAACTTTATCTCTAAAAATCATAATAATGGAAATCTAAAATAATAACAATTCATTTATTTTTCTTAATATTATTTTTACATATTGCACATAAATAATAACCATAATTATTACTTAAAGAAAATTTTTTAAGTAAAATTTATTATTAATAGAATCAATTGGATACTAAATATAATAATCCAAATCATATAAATTAAAATATGTTAATTAACAAAATATAATAATTACAATTGAATTAAAAGTAATATAGACACCAAAAAAATTCTATTATAATAATTCTTAATTGTGATAATAAAAATAATATTATCATAATTATAATTATAACTATAAATTAGAAAGATAAATAACTTTTGTCCACTTAATTATATTTTATAAATTAATTAAGTAAAAATATTAAATTTTATTTAATAATTAAATTTTACCATATACAATTTATTAATTTTACAAATTTTTAAAAGATAAATAATCAAAAGAAATCTTTATCTATAAACCTAAATAATAAAAATTTAAAATATTTTTAGGATATAAAATCCTCTCCATATGGTAGACAATTAAAATTCATAATTGCTTGTTTTGTAAAGCTAAGTTCTTCTATACATTACCTTCGTAATGTACTTACATCATAGTCTTTAAGTTGGGCAAAAATGTAACTTCTTACATTCAATGAAAGGTTATGTTGAGATTTGAGAACATGTGTATGAACAAAAAGCAAAGTTGGAAAAATCTATAAAGCTATTTATCTCTCATCTTTCTCAAATTCTCTCATCTTTTTTCATGTATTACTATCGAGGCTTGCTTTGAAAGTAGTTGTGTTGCTGTCTTGATGGCAAATGTTGGGTTTTATCATGTTAGACTACTGTATTTTATTTTCAACCTTATTTGCTTTGCTTGTGACAAGCAGCAATTGCAATACAGCGGTAGCAATGGAGAAGTAGATTAGAAGAAGAGACGATGGTGTAGAGTCTCCGGAGAGGAGAACTAATGTGTGCGTGTTAGTGTGTGTGAGAGAGAGAGAAGCAAAGTAGTGTCAATGAAGGAAGAACTTTTGAAGAATTTTTTTAAGAATAGTCCACTTATTTTTCTAAATTTACGATACCAGCCGGTACTTTAAATACTAGCAATTATCGATACTAACAAATTGATACCTTTGAACACGATTTCGTACCGTTTTTAACTAGTATGGTACAAAATCCATAACATTGCTTCTAATTGAAGTTCCTTAATCATTAGTTATGCATTTATGTATTTTATGTAGTTGCCCCAAGTAAAACCCAACAGAATTGCATAATCGAGTCGAATAAGCAGGATTTTAAAATATAGGACCGAGTTTTCAGAATCATACAATCCTTTTACATATCTTATATGGTTACTTTATCGGGATCGAGCTCTCAATGCCATGCAGTCCATAACACAAATCAAATATCTTATACCATAACCGAGCTCTCGGAGCCTTATAATCTAGTAATACATATCATAATGCAGTACTGCCAACACCTTAGTTGGCATGTTGATCCTGTTACTTTCCTCCAAATCCTATATATTTTACTAAGGGAAATTTTAATTAAAATTTCATTGAAATTTAATGATATAGTCTTATAATAGTCAATTCAAGTTATTTCATATTCGGCCAAATTAAATGTCACTCCTTAATGTCATTTTTTTCATTATTGATTTTAATTTAGTTCATATAATATTCAAGACATATTCATCTCACAATCAGTCAAAATAACATATATATCAAATTTTGAAACTCATATATAATGTATGTCAATTGAGGAAAATACGAATTAGAAATGCAAATTAATCGGACATACTACTTCATATAGCATCTAATTTAATATTTTTAACATCAATTTTATAAACCTTCAATTTTATCTTAAGAGCCTTAAATTACATAATGCACAATTTTTTGAAAAAATAAATTTACATGAACACATACTAAATTGATTTTCAATTTGCTTACCATCAATTCTTTATTCTTTCTCTCTCTCATTCAATTCCTCTTCTTTATCTTCATAATATTGCATAAAAATTCAATTTCACGCATTTTATTCATTAATGCATACAACTACACTAAAATCATGTACTAAAAAGAACCAAAACTTCATTAACTTACCTTGATAAATTCGAGTACTATTCATCTAGAAAACTCATCTACTTTTTGTTCATCTTTTTCTAAAATTCTTGTTGATATGATGATTTTAGAGACTTAGGTTGATGATTTAGTATTTAATTTTGATTTAAGGGTTAAACATAGAAAAATATGGCTTGAAAATGGAATAAAAATGAAAGAAAGTGGAGAAAGAAGAGGTAGGGCTGCTCTCGGCAATTTTGGGGAAGAAGATAATGTATAGGTGGCCAAAAATACAATTTGGTCCCTTAAATCCAATAGCCTTTTTTTTCAAAATCCAAAATTAACTTTGAATTTTAATTTATTGGTTGGATTTAATTCCACTAAAATATCTTTATTTAATACTTTTAAAAAATTCATAGTAAAAATTATTGGATGTTATTTAGTCCACATGTCTAAACATAACATCATTAAAAATTATGAATTATTTTCTTCTTCTCAATAATTAATACCCATTTAAAAATCATCATCATATAAATACCTTAATTAATATCATTTATTTTCCATTCAAATTTGACTTCCACCCCTTTCTTGGGTCAAACTTTGAACATTAATCAACTCTTAGTCAAACCCTCAAAATGAACTTGTTTTAGCCTCAAATTTGATCCTCGAGTTGTCCTTAAATAATAATATCCGATGTTAAATAAAGTATAGTTTAGGTACTAGGTGTCACTATTTATCTCGAGAGGCGTTATCTAATGCCAATGAATCTAGGACTTAACTTATCCTTCTTACTAAATTGAAATATTTTCTCCCATGAGGAAGCTTTCAAGAAAACTTTGTCACCAATAGCACATTCAATGTACTTTCTCTTCAAATTTGCATATGATTTTTGGCGATCAGAAGTAGCTTTCAACCTTCCTTTATAATCTTCACCTTATCCTTGGTTTCCCTTATCAATTTTAGACCCGCAATCTTGCTTTCATTGATTTCTGTCCAGCATAAGGGTGTTTTACACTTTTACCATAAAGAGCCTCATACGATGCCATCTTTATGCTTGCTTGATAGTTATTATTTACGCAAATTCAATCGATGGAAGGTGTTCATCCCAGTTTCCTTTAAAATCAATAACCTAGCTTCTAAGCATATCTTCTAGCACTTGAATAACTCTTTCTGATTGTCGATCCGTTTGATGATGAAAAGTTATACTAAAATTCAATTTAGTACCTAAGGCCTCATATAATTTCTTCAAAAATCTTGAAGTGAATCTTGGATCTTCGTTTGATGTGATCAAAGATGGTACTCTATGTAATCGCAATTTCTCACTAATGTACAATTTGCATACTTTGGGAGTTGGTAGTCAGTTTTGATAGGCAAGAAGTGAGCTAACTTGGTCAATATATCTACAATCACCCATATGATATTATACTTCTTACTAGTTTGAGGCAAGCTAGCCACAAAATCCATCATGATTTGAACTCATTTCCATTTAAGTATTGATATTGGTTGAAGTAAATCCGATGGTGCTTGATGTTTTGCTTTTACTTATTGGCATATAAGACACTTGGTAATATAATCTACAATGTCTCTCTTCATACCTAGCCATCAATAATGTGTCTTCAAGTATTGGCACATTTTAGCACTTCCTGGGAGCACAACATATGAACTGCTATGGGCTTCCTTCATGGTTTTCTTTTTTCAGCTCATCATCATTAGGAACACAAATTCTATCTTTGTAATAAAAGTAGCCATCCTCTTTGATTGCATATTCATTATCCTTCCCCTCTTAAATTTATTTAAGAATGGTAACCAGCTTTTTATTTTGCTTATGTGTTTCCTTGACTTATTGTAACAAGTTTGGTTTGGGCCTTAACTCAACTACATGGCTCTATCACTGGCTACAAATAATCTAGCATTCATTACTCTTAAATATGATAATGAGCATCAGCTACTACATTTTCTTTGCCTGGATGATAGACAATGATGTAATGATAATCTTTAATCAACTTTATCTATCTTCTTTGCCTTAATTATGTGTAGGAAAATATTTAAGATTTTTATGATCTATGCAAATGTAGCATTTTTCTCCATATAAATAATACCTCCAAATCTTTAAAGCAAAAGCTATGGCTGCTAACACTAAATCATGGGTTCGGTAATTCCTTTCATGAGACCTAAGTTGCCTAGAAGCTTAAGCAACTACCTTTCCCTCTTTTATAAGTATACATCTAAGCTAGTTATGTGAGGCATCACTATAGATCATAAAGTCTCTACCAGCTATAGGTTATGTAAGAACAGACGCTTCAGTCAACATTGCCTTTAGCTTTTCAAAGCCTTCCTAACATTTATCACTCCATACAAATTTTGCATTCTTTTAAAGTAATTTGGTCAAATGTGCTGCAATTATGGAGAATCCCTTAACAAAATCTTCTATAATATCCCGCCAAACATTAAAAAAAACTTCTAATCTCTGTAGCATTCCTAAGTAGCTTCCATTCTAAAATGACTTCTATCTTTTTAGGATCAACTCTAATCTCATCTGCTGATATGACCTGACCAAGGAAAGAAGCTTCATTAAGTCAAAATTCACATTTACTGAACTTAGCATAAAGTTGTTTATCCCTCAAAGTTTGCAAAATAATTCTCAAATGTGCATTATGCTCTTCTCGGTTCTTAGAATAAACTAAGATATCATCAATGAAGACTATCACGAATTGATCCAAATAAGGATGAAAAATATGATTCATGAGATCCATAAAGGTTTCCAGAGCATTTGTGAGTCCAAAAGGTATCACTAAAAATTCACAATGCTCATATATCATTCTAAAAGTTGACTTACGGACATCTACTTCCTTTACTCTCAACTGGTAATACACCGATTTCAGATCAATCTTAAAGAAAACACCTACACTTTAAAGTTGATCATAAAGATCATCTATTCTAGACAGTGGATATTTGTTCTTTACAGTCACTTTGTTCAATTATTTGTAACCACATATAACATAAGAGACCCATCTTTCTTCTTGACAAATAACACATGTGCACTCTAAGAAGACATACTAGGGTATATAAAGCTCTTCTCAAGAAGTCTTTGAAGTTGGATTTTCAATTCCTTAAGTTATGGAGGAGCCATCTTATATTATGCAATAGATACTAGTGTTGTACCGGGTATCACATTAGTAGAAAATTCAACTTCTCTTTTTGATTGTAACCCTTAACTCCTCAAGAAATACATCCTGGAAGTCACATACAATTGGTATATATTGAATTTTAGGATCATTCTGTCTAGCTTCAAGTACACAAGCTAAGTTGGCTACACACCCCTTTCTAATAAGCCTTTTTACTATATAACATTGGAGAGAAAATTTGACATTTCGCTAATAACTGTGATCTCATCAATGTCAACTGTTCTAAGAGTGATTCTTTTAAGATGATAATCTACCATTACATGGTGTCTAGATAGCCAATCCATATAAAGAATCACATCAAATTTGTGAAAAGGTAATTCAATCAAATCACCAAGGAATTCATAACCTTGTATTTTTAGCGGACAATTCTTGTAGACCCTATTTACTACCACACTATGACCTAAAGGATTTGTAACTAGAATATAATGTTCAAGAATGTCAACATATAACCCTATATTTTCAGGCAATATATATATATATATATATATAAGAATGCATGAAC
>JANSVB020000099.1:337278-349842 GCA_025504935.2 Erythroxylum haughtii
ACTACACAAAAAGCTCAATTTATTGAAACTATTAAAACATGACTTCTCTTATCTTCCTTTTTGCGACTGCCACGTAACATTGCCCTTCCCTTCAAAATGTCCTTGACCTCAAGGTCAGAAATCAGGGAACCGAACCCTTAAGTCTTCCTCCAACTCCCAAGTGGCATCAGCTGGTGACGTACCCTTCCAGTGGACCAGTACTTGTGGAACAATGCGATTTCATTTCTTGAACATCCTGCGCGCCAAAACACACTGTGGATACCAAGAAGGTTCTGCATCAGTAGAAGGGGGACCAACAATTGCAGCAATTGAAGTGGGATCTCCCTTAAATGGCTTCAGCTTAGAGACGTGAAAAATCGGGTGGACTTGAGAAGTCACAGGAAACTGGAGGCGATAAGCAACCTTCCCGATTCGCTCCAGCACCAGGTATGGACCATAATAGCGAGTGCTGAGCTTCTGATTTTCCCTTTGTGTTATTGATTTCTGTCTATATGGACGAACCTTGAGTAAAACCCATAATCCCACCTGAAACTCCTGATCTACTTTGTTCTTTTCGGCCAGCTGCTTCATGCGGTGCTGAGCCTGATGGAGGTTGAGCTTAAGTTCTTTGATCATTTCCTCTCTGTTTGTAAGCATCTTGTCCACTGCTTCCACCTTAGAGTCTCTAGGAATGTAGGGAATATGTAGCGGAGGGGAATATCCGTAGAGAATTTCAAAGGGAGTGAATTTTGTAGCTGTATGAAACGTGGTATTATACCACCATTCTGCTAAAGGAAGCCACTTTGCCCACTGGTTTGGAGTTTGCCCGACCATACACCTGAGATACATCTCTAAACACCTGTTAACCACCTCAGTTTGTCCATCCGATTGCGGATGATATGAAGAAGAGTAGCTCAAACTAACCCCTTGGTAGGCAAAAAGTTCCTTCCAAAAAGCACTCAAGAAGGTAGCACCTTTGTCAGTGATAATGCTGGATGGCATCCCATGCAATTTGAACACACTGTCCAGAAACAATTTGGCAACCTCTTGAGCTGTGTATGGATGTTTGAGTGCTATGAAGTGAGCATATTTGCTCAATCTATCCACCATCACTAAAATAACACTTTTGCCCTCTGACTTAGGTAGCCCTTCCACAAAATCCATAGAAATGTCTGAAAAGACAGACTCAGGCACCGGAATGGGTTGTAGTAAGCCAGGTTCAGTTGTATTTTTCGACTTATTCAGTTGGCACACTCCACATTCCCTCACGTATTGCCTGATCATCTTTTGTTGCTTTTTCCAATAGAACATTGCTCTTACCTTCTTAGTTGTGGCCTACACACCTGAATGACCACCTACGACAGAATTATGGAATAACTTAATAAGTTCCAGCTGTAACTCCACATCATTTCTAACAATTAGCTTTCCCTTCCTAGTAAGAACTCCATCCTTCCAACTATAATTGGTGTGCACACCCGAATTTAAGGATAACTTGTTCATCATTTATTGAGAAAATGTATCAACTGCCCAACTAGCCTTGACCCTCTCTAGTAGATCTGTGGAGATAGTTGAAACAACCATTGATAATATTTTTGACCCATTCACCCTTGAAAGAGCATCTGCAGCTACATTCTCCTTTCCCTTCCGGTAGATTATTTCATAGTCAAGTCCCACTAACTTAGCCAACCAGTTGTGTTGAATGGGTGTAGTGACTCTCTGATCAAGTAGATATTTAAGGCTACTATGATCAGTTTTAATCTTGAAATGTTTGTTCTCTAAGTAGTGTTGCCATTTTGAAATAGCATGTAACACAACCAACATTTCCTTGTCATAAACAGACAGCCCCTGATGTCGAGGACTCAAAGCCTTACTAATGTAAGCTATTGGGTGCCCTTCCTGCATCAAGACAACACCAATGCCAAGGTTGGAAGCGTCAGTCTCCACCACAAATTCCTTAGCAAGGTTTGGGAGGGCTAAAATGGGAGCAGTAGTCATAGCTTCCTTAAGTTGATTAAAAGCTCCAGTGGCTGTAACATCCCAGTGGAAACTATCTTTTTTAAGCAACCTGGTCAGCGGCTTGCAAATGGTTCTATATCCTTTTACAAATCTTCTATAATAGCTAGTGAGACCCAAGAAGGCCCTTAGCTCCTTTATTGAAGTGGGTAAAGGCCAATCCCGCACAGCTTGCACTTTCTTAGGATCAGTAGAAACCCCTCTTGCTGAGATATAGTGCCCTAAGTACTCAATACACTGTCCTCCAAACATGCACTTACTCCTCTTAGCAAATAGCTGGTGTTTACGCAAGAGATTGAAAACAGACCTAAGATGTTGCAAGTGCTATATTAACCCTCTACTGTAAATTAGAATGTCGTCAAAGAAAACCAACACAAATCTCCGCAAATAAGGTCTAAAAATTTCATTCATCAACCATTGAAATGTTGTTGGGGCATTGGTTAGCCCAAAGGGCATAATTAAAAACTCATAGTGCCCGTGATGAGTCCTAAAAGCAGTCTTGTGCACATCTGCCGGATGCATTTTAATCTGATGATAACCAGCCCTCAAGTCAATTTTTGAGAAGAGATCTGCCCCATGAAGTTCTTCTAATAGCTCCTCAATCAAAGGAATAGAAAAATTGTTTTTGATTGTCATTTGTTTCAAGCCTCGGTAATCCACACATAGCCTCCACGAACTATCCTTTTTCTTTACTAACACCACTGGGCTAGCAAAAGGACTACAACTAGGCTGCACTATTCCACTTCTTAACATTTCATCCACTAATCGTTCAACAACATCTTTTTGCAAACCTGAATATCTATATGGTCTTTTGTTAACAGGTTGTGATCCCTCCTTCAAAGGAATTTGATGGTTATGAACCCTGTCAGGAGGCAATCCTTGAGGTTCAGCAAACAGATCTTGGTACTCATTTAGCAACTCTTTTAGCTCAGCTTGCTCTTCCACTTTGTCCTCCAAGGACGACAAGATGGTAAGTAACTCCCATTTTCTCTCACCCTTCACCTTAAGGCTGCAAAGTTGCCTAGAAGAATTAGAGGGATTGGCTAGTAACTTTGCCATTTGATCCTCACTCATAGCCTTAATTGTAGCATTGGGTGCTCCTTTGATTGTTACCAATTGACCTTGCCACACAAATGCCATCCATAGCTCACTATAGTTAGACAAGACATTGCCTAACGTAGATAGCCATTGCATACCTAGAACCACATTACAACTACCCAAAGCTACCACCAGCATATCTGCACAAAAAGCAGTCCCTTGTATGGTCCATTGGACATTTTTGCAAATTGCCTTACAATCCATAAACTCCCCATTGGCTGCCTCTACTTCCAATGGCTTAATGGTAGTGAGTTTGAACCCTAACCTCTTAGCTGCTCCCTCACTAATGAAGTTATGAGTACTCCCAGAGTCTATGAGTATCTGTAATGCCTTCTGCCTAGTACTCCCTACCACCCTCAAGGTTTGAAATCCCACAGACCCTTCTAGAGCATTCATAGAAATTAGTGGATTTACTTCCCCTATCATTTCCTCCATTAACACCTCCTGATCATGCCCTACTTCCTCAATCTCATCATCTTCAATGCTAATGGAATATACACGCTTAAATTTGCAGTGATGGGTGGGTGAATATTTTTCCGGACACCAAAAACACAACCTTTGGGCTCTGCGTTCATCAAAGTACCAACGTTTGTTTGTAGTGCTTCTTGAGTTATTGTGTTTGGGAGGAGGTAAAGTTGGCAGTGAAGTATTTGACTTGTTTTGGGTAATGGGTGGCTGTGGGCTGACTTTAGTGTGGAATGATGATCTAGTGAAAGATGGTGAAGGTATTTTTGGGGATGTTTTCTGGGTTCCTCTCACAGGTTCTGGTTCAGCTTGCAATCTAGCTAAGTCATAGGCGTCTCTTAAATCCTTTGGCCTGAACATCCTAACCAATTTTTTTACGTCATGCTTAAGCCCTCCTAGGAAAAAAGCTAGTGCTTGCTTCTCTATGATGTCAGTCCTATTCCATAGAGCATCAAATTGATTAATATAAGTCTCCAAGTCATCCTCCTGCGTCAGGTCCTTCATCTTCTCCAGTGGGTCTTTAGCCCCACCAAACCTGAATCCAATGGCCTCCTCATTGTCCTCCCATGTTTTAATGCCATGGCTCCTAGTATGCCCTTGATGCCAAGCTAAAGCATCTCCAGTCAAGTAATAAGCAGCCATCTTAATCTTACCCTCGTCAGGAATTTCTTCCACTTCAAAATATTGTCGACATTTAAAGATCCACTGATTAACATCATCAATGCCATCAAAACTAGGAAAATCTCGTTTAGGTTTTCTAACCTTACAACATTTGTAATGATTCTCATGGGTGTTGTGCAATGGAACAGAATCAGATGATGGGTTGGATGGGTTGTCCGTTTCATCTCCATACATGACAGATTTGCCCTTGGAAGAGCTTGGGCTGGCCATAGATTGTTACAACTACTCTATGATTCCTGTTTGTTGCAGACTGAGTCCACGAATCAAGTTACGCAACTCTGCCATTTGTGCCTCAGTCTTCTGCTACATTTGCTCCAACTTCTGGTCAGTGTTCTTGAAGGAAGACCACACCTGTTCGTATTTGTTATTGTTGTCCTTACTGAGAGAATCCAAGGACTCCTCCAGATTTTTTATGTCTTGTGATCTTGTAGTTGTAGCCATCACTGGTGTCCTAGGCTCGTCGGCTTTGATACCAGATGATGTGGGTAAAGGTGAGTATGAGCCAAATTGAATAAAAAATGGTGGAGAATCAATTGTGATAACGAGGTGTCTCTCCAAGAGAGCACACAAACATTAACATAACATTTGGATTCTATATTTTTTGCCGTTCCTCTTTCTGTTACCCATTCACGCGAAGGTAACAGCGAGAATAAGGTTAGTTACAGTAGCTGCCACGCTAGCCATCCTAACCAATTTATTCCTCTATGCAGAGACACACACGACTTCCCAACACCAAAAGACCAAGGCTTATAACAGTGGCCCAATACAAAACTAAAACATGACCCAATTGCTCTTAAAGATCCAACGACACTACACAAAAAGCTCAATTTATTGAAACTATTAAAACATGACTTCTCTTATCTTCCTTTTTGCGACTGCCACGTAAGAGTATGTTTTATAAGTTCAACACTCCTTGGAGATGAGGGCACTAACAAATGTGTAACCTGGTTTATGAAAACAAAAGTAGAGGTAATTGAGTTTAGGTTCATTAATCTTCAATTAATTAATAAAGAAAGTCACCCCATCATTTAAATTTTGATTCATGACCATTTGGAAAATAATATTAGATATTTGGAGAAGTTAACAATCTTCTTAGTCTAAAACTGTGCCAATATAACCACAGATTAAGAAAATGCAACTTCAAATCGTTAAAGATATAGGCAGTACCCGTTTCCTGGTTTGTGAGACGGAATGTTATGAGTGGAGTGCAAATTTGGAGAAGTAAATCACTACGTAACCAGAAGTAGTTGAATGGGAATAAATTTGGACTCGTTTTGAATCACTGACACTGGTAAATAGTTTTTAACTTGCCTACACACTGAAAGAAACCCTTTTTTCCTTACTACTGTAATTTGCAGTATTACAAACTTCTCAGCTTCCCCAACCCTTCTTTTGTTGGAGACAAGGATCACATCCAATTTATAGATGTGGAAAGAATGAATGTAATACATACAGTGCACACTATCCTGCCACAGCCACTTGTATCTATGATTTATGGCAACTGGAATGACCCTCCAATTTGATTACTTGCTGTCGGATGATCAACAGCCACCCAGAGTAGCGAAATACATATGGAAATAAGACCTGACCAAACGAATCCGATGGTGGGTGTCTTCCCTCGTCTTCCCATGAGCCCTTTCGCGAAAGGGTAGAGATGAACCAAGACCCAAAGGCTGAAGACCACACCTCCGAGCAGGCTACTCCATTGAGGTATTGGAAGATAAATGTTTCGAAAAACTCCGACAGTAATGCCCACCAAGTTAACCATTATGATTGTGCAAGGCGGTATCATCAGGGATGTCCATTTCACAATATACACATCTGCAATCATCAACATCATCACCTGATTTAGAGTGAAAAGAAAAAATAACCTCAATTCAATACCTATGCGTACCTGCAAACACCTTCAACAACCCCTGGAGCACTGCACCAAGATGTGCACTTGTGCCACCTATTAACCAGAATTGTTCGTTCCTCCACCACTCTTCAAGCGCCACGCCCGACCACTTGATCTCAAACACGGCTAGAAGACACAGAGTGATCATGATTCCCAATAGGTATACAAGGAAAGTAACATTGAGATACTCAACAATAAACTGGTCAGTGAAGAGGCAAATTGCAGGAAGGAAGCAATAAACAATCAGGAAAATAGAAGTGAAAGGGTATATTCCAATATTCAGGTACGCAACCCTCTGCACAAACTTCAATCTGGGACCAGCTAGAAGGGCATTGTTGCGAGAAAAGAAAATCTCAACAGACCCAGTAGCCCATCGGAGCTCCTCATGAAGTCGATGGGTTAGACTAATTGGAGCAGTGCCACGAAAGGCATCCTTCTTGGTCGCACAATAAACAGATCTCCATCCACGTTCATGCATCCTATAACCAGTGACCACATCTCCAGTCACAGAACCATATATCCACCCAACATTTTGCCCCCATTCAGTCTTGTCTTCAAACCAGCATGATATAACATTCACAGCCTCTGCTATCGAGGAAGGATCCAGAGGTTCCCTAGGAACAGTAAGAGCCCCGGGAGGCCGCCCTTTTTTTGCATAAGGGTGACTGGCAAGAGGCAGGCCTTGCACTGCTGCCACCTTTATAGAATCAATAAATGCTCCTGAATTTCCAAACTTCTTGGGCACAAGAGCTTTCGTCATTTTCTCATCGTCGGTGTCTTCTTCCATCTCTCGAGACTGGTTATGATCTGGCGCAGAAGCAATGGCAGACTTCCTGTGACGGCCAAAGCACCAGGAGCAGCAACTTTTTTGTTGTTCCGGTCGAGGAGGGTCAAAGCCATAAATTGCTTTCCGACGAAAGAGACACCCTGTTCCAACGTACATCGGACCTTGAAGCCCATCGAGAGCTCTCATGTTGACATCAAAAAATACAGTATTGTGGTAGGCACAGCGTTCTCCTTCAAACCTCTGAGGAAACTGGACATAACAAATTCCTTCCCCATTGCTATCCATCATGAAGCACATCCCTTCCCTCAATGCCTCCGAATTGAAGACGTAGTGATCACAGTCAAGGTTGAGAATGAAGGGGCCATTGGACATAACAGCTGAGGCTCGAACCAGAGCATTCATTGCACCTGCTTTCTTGTTGTGATCATAGCCCGGTCTTTTCTCCCGTGAAACGTACACCAACATGGGAAGACGAATGTCAACTTCACTTAGATTTATGGAGTTGCTATTCGATCTGCCTGTAATGGGTTCATCACTTGGATTCTGTAACATTACCTGCAGTTCATAATTTCATCTCATCATTCAACATATTCAAGCTTTCTACATCATAAAATATACACCTACCAAAGCTAGGTAATATCACGTAATTCCAATCATACCATACCCAGAAATCTTAACCCAAGGTAACAACTCTAGAACTTCACCACCATCTTAGAATTTCGTTTCTATCACTTGAACTAATATCCTACCTGAATAATACTGGCATGGTCCCCCCTGTCGTGTTCGGGGCCTGAACCTGTCCAAGTTCCAGGCCAGTGGGTTCCATCAGCCATCCAAGTAGCCTTTCGAATCTTTGGTCTTTCCACTGGCTCATTATCACCACTCTCTTTCCAACGTTTAATAGCCTTAATCTCCTCCTGAGTATTATATGCATCAGAGCGTCGACGAATTGAGTCAGGAAGACCATTGATACGAACCTTGAACTCATCATATTCACGTTTTACCCGCCTTCGATCTCTAACGAAATCCGGGAGTATCTTGTTCTTGAAAGGATCTTTCTTAAGATTGAAATAAGACTCTGGGTTTCTGGGCTCAATGTCATGTTTTCTACAAAATGGGACCCACAAATTGGCAAAACTAGCTGCCTCGGCCATGGCCTCAAAGGTTATGAGAGCACCACCATCATCTGAGATATAACATGAGAGTTTCTCGACTGGGTAGTCAGCTGCAAGAATAGACAAGACAGTGTTTGCAGTGACAAGAGGTGGCTCTTTCTCAGGATCAACTGTAGAAACAAAGATATCTATTCCTGGAAGATCAGATTTTCCTGTAGGATTTCTTGGACTAGGAGTTTCAAACCTCTCCTTTAAAGCAGAAAGATCAACAGCTCGGGTAACAGGACATAGCTTAGGAATCTGGTCAAGTAGCCATGAGAAGGCAAACCACAATTCACACAATACAGAAATGCTCCATAACCACAGTGAATCTTCATTCGGGTGCCTCAGTCGCCAAGCCAGGAAAAATCCAAGAAACAACATCCGGACAAATGCTAGTATCCTGAAACAACCAGAAATTGATGCAACTACTGCAAGAAAGATTTTATTAAAAACAATTGAATTTGAAATTACCTATATGGATTGATGATTACAGGAGATATATTCAGTGTGCTAGTTAGCGGATTCCATTGTTTTTCAAGAAGTTGTTTTGCATCACTAGCACTCCACTCATAATTTCCATCAAAACTTTCCCCAAGCCCCACCCCATTACCATACCCATAATCCCTCTTTTCTTCAAGGGAGATCCCAGAGTAATCGAAATCATTCATTGCATTACTCATTTGAATTATAGACAACCTCCTATCCAACTCGGACAAATCACGATTCCTATAAAGCTGCCGACAACCTGGGCACATCCCATCACCACTTACTATGATATCCCTGTAGCAATTCCCACAAATCTTGTATCCACAGTCGCAAGGTACCAGCCCCACGTCCCTGTCGTCAGACATACCCTTAGCATTACATCCATGTCTCGAACACAATGACTGGTTAGCGCCAGCACCAACACGGTGCCTCAGATCGGACTCTGGCATTTTTTCTTTCACATCGGCACTCATGGTACTGTTATTACCGCTCGAATACATAGGGTTCGACATATAAGTTCTTCCACCTGCTTCGGAGGTTGATTCTATTGAGATTTCCAGAGGTTGGTGATCAGGTGTTGGCGGTATGTGGACTGTGTATGTAGCAAATTCTGCACTACTCATATCACTTTCCATGTCACCCATGGAGTTGCTGTGAATTGAGGGTGACCTTCTTGTACTATACGAATTATTAGCCATATTGTCTGGCCTGCTCTCTTAGCAGAAAACAATGAACAGAACCTGAACAAAAATCGTTAACAAAGAAACTCAAAAACAGAGTACATGAGTTTATTGATATGTGCAGATGAATAGAATAGAGAGCTCATAACAATCAAATTCTAGCTTCAAGCTCTGTATTTCTTCTCACGGAAAAATGTAACTTCTTAACGTAGACAACATGGCATTCTCTGAAGCTAAAAGTGTGAGTTCCAGTCACATGATTGATGGCAATGAAAAGAAAACAGAAATACAAAGTCTGCAGCTTTAACAAATACCCCTCTCGAAACGAACATATACCATACGATGACTACAAACATAAACACGGCTGGTCAAATTGGAGAAATCTCCGGCCAAGGTTCTTACACTAAACAAGTCTCTGATCTTTGAAATCCGCAATGGCAGTAGTTCAGAGACAAATAAACAACACGCACAACAGAAACATACCTAATTGAATTTAAACAAGAAACCAAGAAGCGGCCACCTTCACTTGTTCAAAGAGCCTACTCCTTTGCCATAAATTCCTGAAATCCCAAAAGGTAACATTACTCCGTTGATTTGTCCAGGTGAACAAACAGTGCCGGGTCTAATAAATGAAAAAGGACGAGTTCGCCGTGGGATTTATACAGGGTCTAATTTGGTTAGAGAGTTTCAAAGTCACGAGTACTTGGCTAGTTATAAGAAAAAAAGTGTGATCTTTCGCAGGGTTGGTTTCAGTAGTTGAGTTCTTTGGAAATAAGCTTATTTACAATGACGCAGACAACATGTAGATATAATCCTGTGTTCTTGGGATTCTTCATGAACGAGACACGGAAAGGAAGCGCCTAAAGAGATCGTAAATTTTGGCATTTAATATGCCCTCTTCTGAGAATTTATAGTCGGGATTAATATTATGCCGCGTTTGGGTTCTTCTCCGATACGCCAAGAAACATAATCAATTTTGATATTGACAAAAAAAATATTTGTATTCAATTAGATTCTAAAAATTTGAGTCGCATTATACAAGAATGGTTCCCGCAGCAGATGATTCTTGCCTCCTTTGAGGGCTTCCCCGTATAACGCTATAATAATGACACATTCCTTGTACGAATCCAATTTCGCATTTTATCTATGTAAATCCTTCCTGTAAAATCATTGATTAATAAGGAATGGTTGGTACACTAGACCAAAAAAGCATATCGTTGTCACAGTGGTCAGGACAGGAGTTCCAACTCTATTCATGATTTGGGATATAATTATAAATGATTGACTCGGTAATTTGAGTATTTTACATATCATGTCCATCTGTTGATACAGTCATTCATAACACAAGGCAGAATGATGGTCTTATCAACCTTAATAAACGATGGCAGGTGTAATAAATTACCTGTTCCAGCATGCTTTGGATTCCTAATCCTAACTACACGTAACGATCCTGCTCCTATTGTAGTACATCTTGAACCAACTAAAACAAACTAACGAACAAACCAAAACATCTATACCTCTTGCCTCGCATGTTCTCTGAACGCTTTTCAACAGATAAAAAGTATGAAGTGGGCTCATTTTTCCAAAAGAAAAAGGTATCAGATATGGGCTCCACAAACCTCTTACCACTCCGACAATGATGGCGCCGCGTTTTCATCTGTCTATTCTCGACCTTTTCCTCTCTTTTTTCTTCCTTAGATTTCCCCACCATTGCTATTTCCTTTAAATGCTCTCGCCTAATTTATACCAGTGATTTTTTTTATTTTTAATTTCAATTAAGCGTAATCTTATGTATTAATAATGAATTACTATCTTAATGTGATTTAAGCTAATTTATATCTATTTTAAAAGGATGATTCCTATTAATATATGATGTTTCCCCTATTTATTCTATTTGTAAATATTTAATTTGTCTCTAATTTCTTTTTTTTACCTTAATTATTAAAGAGAAATAGATGAATTCGAACCCCAACTCTACTTAGATTTAATATTATAACAAGTACGTAGCTGAGTTTAATCCCTCGATAGAGGTTGGTAAGGATTTGTACACTAAGCAACCTTATATCGGCCAGATTGATATGCCTTGCAAATTACTGTTTCATTTTACCTAAACCTGTAATTATTACATTATGATTTTCAAGTTTCGAGTATTTTCTGATATACAGAAGAAAAATTAACAAAGTTTTAGACCACTATATGTCTTAGAAACTAACTCACTATTTGCTGCCAACAAAGCTATATGGTTCCGTCTCTCGTCTCTATCTGCGCTTCTTCAACAAAGAACTGATCAAAGAAGCTTAATATTATCATACCTTAATCATATCCTTCTTCAACTATATATTATATCTAATGTTATTCTTGGGCTCTTCTAGCTTTATTCATGGGGCATTTATCCATGTTAACTTGATATTACAAACCTAAATTTCACATTTGGATAAATTTTATAATAAAAATTATTAAAACCAATTTAATAATGATTATAATAATGTAATCTTCGATGAGTCATCTAATTTGATCATAAATTTTAGTATTGTACAAATATGGTCTGACTTGATTTCACATATCCATCTTTCTCATTTTGTATGGATCACTTAGTTTTCATGTAAATGTTGATAAGTTTAATATAGTTTCAATCCTTTTTATTATATATATATATATACTTGGCCAAACTTCAAAATATCTTAGGCTTTGAAAAATACTTGTAGAGTTACAAAAGAGTTTTGTGACATTTCTTAACTTGAAATCTTATCTCTTTAAAATGAATTGTGACATTAACTCGAATGTTGCATGTGACATTAGAAGTGACTATCATATTTTTTAAAATGGCATCAACTTTTTCTTGAACATCACATTAAATTGGAAAACATCATGTGGAGCTTTACCTTTTTTTTTGTTTCGCAATCATCCTATACTATTGGCTATTAAATGGGTTAAAGACACTTTATATCCTCATATCAACTACTTCTTAAGGATCTTTATCTCTATGATGCTACTTTCGCTTCTTTACTTAGTTATGACTACCAACCAAGTGTTTTAAAACCCTTTTTGTGAGCAATGGAGTGTTCGACCCCGAATGTTTCATAAAAGTTAGAACTATTTGAATGAGAAATTTTAGAGATTAGTCATAAGTAAAGAACAAATGATGAAAATTTCGTGAACTAAGAAATGATAGGTAAGGATAAAGTAGTGAATGAGAAATGTGGATATGTCCAAGTTTGGCTTTGGTGTTTCTGATGGATAAAAGATTTTGAAGTGAGAAGAATTAAGGTGAAAGTTAGAAGTAAAATGAAAGCTAAAAGGAAGTTGCATTTGTGTAGTAAG
>JANSVB020000099.1:362672-375493 GCA_025504935.2 Erythroxylum haughtii
TTTTTGAATGATTGAGAAATTGATATGTGAATTTAGTTGAAATTGTGGAATTGTGAATGGAAATGTGTTGAAATATGGCATGTTTATGAAAACTAAGTTTTTTGAAAAGTGTCGTTAGGCAATCCGCTTTCAAGTGTGAAATGAAGATGATGTCAATCCAGACGGTGGTCACTTTGGTCATTTTGAAAAATCTACCAAGTAGAGTAGGAGTAGCCTTTTTAGTTGTAACTTGTTCTCTTCCCTTTGGGCTGAGACTGAGTAGAGGCAGGGAAAACATTTAGTCGAGCTGTAGTGTTTGTGTTTGTTGGGTGACGGGTAATGTAAATGCAAATGCAAATCTCGGATTTTATTTTTATCGCCTGAAAAGAACAAAAAAAAAAAAAGGAGGAGCCAATACAATAAAGGTGGGTGGGCCCCCACCATCCGCTCTGTTGTGTCAACAGTTCCCGTTCCCTATTAAGCACTGGCAATGATGGGTGGCGCGTGGGCCTCACTTTCGCCCCATATAATATGTAATGAAGGTGGTGGCTGTTTTACGGAGTCCATATCAGCTTGATTTGTTGATTGACTTGGGTCATGCACTTGTCTCCCAGTCTCGATCTCATGTAGTGACCCACAGCGGCTTATCCAATGCCCTATCATTCGACCTAATTCTTTGCCCTCTCCATCTTCTATCTGACGGCTAAACTGTCCCCACCTGCCTATCTCTATTAAGTTCGACTCTGTTTTCAAAAAGAACAGCAAGAAATGATTAAAGTTTAGAACACTTTAATCCCACACAATAATTCTCTTAAACTATTGTTAGGGATGTTAAAGCCCTTCTCAGTAGAAATGTCAGTTTTGAGTTGTGATCATAATCAAGTCAAGCCATGGTTTAATTGTATAATTTAATTCAGTTACAGAATGAATTACGACCTTAATTTTCCCAAGACCGGAGAGACGAAAAGGTTGACTTATTTCGCACCGAACAAATATAGAAGAGAAGAATGATGACAAGATACATGGACTAGGGGGGATAAGGTGGACGACAAAATTAGTTCTTTGCCATGTACGGATATAATTACCTTTTATTGCTAATTCTCAATTAGTAGGAGTAGGACCCATAGGCATTGCAATTACACCTTTAAGTTAAGGGTTCACTATTAACTAAGTCTAATAAATTTTTATTTTGTAATTATTGTTTAAAAACTTTAATATATAAAATAAATTAAACATCGTAATTTGAACAACTCAATTTTTGCTAATTCTACTAGTTTCGTTAATCGTTAGGAGGGTAAGATTCATGTACCTTGATGCTATATATTTTTAAACCATCCAATCTAGCAAGCAGAATCCGCTCGTGGGAGCAAATTCAGCGTGGCTCGATCCTCGTTGTATGTTGCAGTATCCAAAGTATGGGTATCCTAACTATGCACTTAAAATATTTACATGAGAATGTGCGATGATTCCAAACCCTCGTGGACTCACCAATTATCAAATCATATAAATCAAACCAAGTACACAAAACCAAGCCATGCATGCCTTCACAAGTAACGCCTCTACCAGCATTTTTACATCGGGTGTCCAACTTTGTTTTTGTTCCGATATTATATATTATTCAGCTTTGTCTCTTTTAAGCTAAATGTTGCTGTAATGTATGCAAAGAACCAACATGAAAGTGTTTGCTTCGGTTTATGTTAATTGATTAAGAAATTGAGCGATGCAGTCTCTCAAGTCTAACACAAGAAACAAACAACTAAAAGCAAGAAACTGAGTCTGAGACCAGTTTTGAGTTGTTGGGCATTGGTAAATTAAATTGAAAACCGAAGCAACGTGCAGTCTCTGTAAGTGTCTTAAAATATATAATCCAAATAGGATTTGATCCAAAGTACTGCTGCATCTGTCCTGCCTCCCCAGTAAGCTTGTGAGTGATACTCGTGAAACCTGACAACCAACCAGAATAAAACCCTGGTACGTGTGTACTGTGCATGCCTCATCTTTTCCTTGGTAAAGAAAAAGACCCAAGAAGTGTACGTGGCAAAATTATTCAGCCAGTTGTACCAGGCGCTCTCAGGTTCCAGCTTTTGGATTGCTGGTCTCCATTTAAACTAACGGTTGTTCCAATATAAGGCCGCTGTGCCGTAGGTTTGATAAGAACAACTTGGAACCCGTAAACGGAAGAAAACGCAACGCGAATGGTAAATACCTGCTCTTAAGATCAAAAGATGGAGTTCGAACATACACGCGGGCTGTTACAATTTAGGCACATACGAGTTAAACCGCCATCAAGGATGTAGCCTAGAAAAGTTCTTTCTTCACTAGGAAAAAGGTTTTAAGAATTTCTATTTAAGTCTCAAATGTGTCCTAAACAGATATTCCATCATTTGCAAAATAATATACAATACATCAATGACTGGGATTTAGTTGATGTCTTCACCACATAGTGTTGTACAGAATAAACACTTTGAATATTAATTCAGTTAATTAGAAAGGACAGACACTTCACCGAAATGTAAAATTCAATGGAAGAGTAAATGTTTTAACAACGATGAGCTACAAGGCCCAGGGTTACGAAGTTGAGTCTTTGCCAAGCTAAGAAACCCTCTTCTGAAGAACAAAATATTTTGTTTCAAAGTTATTGTAAGATCATACGGAAGTTTTTGGCAAAAAATTATTGCTATATAATTTTTTAAAGCTCTCATTAATCTTGTCTTTCTATTATCACTAACTAGAGAGGTGAGCGTTCATGGCCCTGTAGTAGTGTACAAGTGTTGTGTGGAATGGACAACCATACAACTTTAGCGGTTTCGATAAAGGAGTTAAAAGTAAATAAAGAAATATGATCTGTTTAACGAATATAAGAGAAAATATACAGATTGCCTAACGAGATCTAGTTCTTGGTTACTACAAATTGTAACCTGTACACACCTGAAAATGGACTTCTGGCACATCTTCGTTTGTGATGGATTTGGCTTTATGGCGGCTTGTTGGATTTTACTTCAAGGTATGCACAGAAACAATTTGATATCAGGCTGCAGTTTCCTATAGGTGTCATCCATGTTTTCTTTCTGAGGGAAAAACAAGGGCTTCAACTCTTATGCTGCACCAATGTACAGAATTTTTCCCCGAGTTGCAAAACTATATAAAGGCGATTGTTATCCTGCAAAACACGAAATCCAACTTATGCAAGTGGCAGTCATTTTGTCATAAATTAAACCATCCCTTGACATAAAATGGCCTCTCACTGGTCACACGCTTCAGAATGATGGCACATACAACACGTGGCAATATCAGGGCTAAGCAATTGCAAGATTACTAATCAGAAACTTTCCAAAGCTTCCAATGGCAAAAGTATATCATCACGAGGTAATCTCAAATACTTTTGCGTTCATATATTGTACAGAATGTCAGACATGATTCATGCACTCTCATCAATTCTTTACTCCTAATTCCTACGGAAATTGGATGTCCACTCAGCATACTCATGAAATACTTCGAACGTGCAAGTAACTACTGCAAATATGCAGCTATCTACAGACTACAATCATCTTGTTGGCTGAAACAATGTAATAGACTACGTAATCCAAATTTGTATAAAATCCTGTTATCATGACCAAACAAACATCAGACACCATTCGAAACATATCATGCAAAGCTTTAAGGATCTAAGAATGTAACTAATCAGTCATACAGAAGGTGACTAATAAACAAACATCAGACAACATTCCAAACATATCATGCAAAGTTTTAAGGATCTAAGAATATAACTAATCAGACATAATGAAGGTGACTAACTCCATGGTTGTGACAACAAGATTGCTGACGTCGATGCCTCAAGTCCTCGTTTGCCCTGTATGGCAGATTTAAGCACGTCATATTGCTCATTCACAGAATTGTACAGAACCTCTGAGTATGCTTCCTTTGCCTGTTTGAGAAAGCCAGACCATTTAGAGACATTCAGAGGACGCAGGCAGGCACACAAAGTTCATGACAACTAACAACTCAGCAAACAGACTCAAATCAATGAACACTTAGAGAGCCTCTGCCAAGACAACGATTGTTTGGCATAATATTAGTTGGAGAGGGGAAACAAGTATATTATACAACATAATAGAATTAGCATCTTTTACCATTATTTTGGTGAAGGTGTACATCCTAATTCATTTTCTTTTCAACATATCAAAATAACGACCTAAAGGTTTCAGTTTTTAAGCTTCTATAGAAACCTTGTCAGCCTTAAAATGAAGCAGATCTCCAGACAGTCAAATCAACTGGACAATCTGCTGTTCAGATTTACTTAAAGATCAGATGTGCCCAACTAGTAATAATATGCTGAACCTGCTAGTCAGATCTGTAACCCAAAACACTGAACCAACTATGTTCTCATGAAATCAAAGACGTTATCAATACTAGACAATATTAAGATCCTTGATTAACACCCTACTCATGCAACCATCAGGATTTAACTACAGTTGCTTACAACATGCCTTCAATGAAAATGCTCATTCTGATTGTGCATTGCACTCTTTTTTAAACATTAGATGATTGAGACATAAAATGCTGAGATAACTGCATGTGGAGATAATGATCAGTAATAAGATGGATGCCAAAATTCAATTGTAACTGAAGTCAAAATTAGATCATGAACAAGGCAGTTGTAAACTATTAGATTTGTGTTCATCTTGTCCATGTAAAGCCATAACTGGTAGTAGGCTGCAGTACATATGTTGCCTATGTGATGTACCGATTCTCAGTTCAAAAGCAAATTTGTCAACTTCTATGCAAGATTGGTTCTCATATTTTAAAAGTAACTATAAGTTTGATTGTATGGGTGTATGAATAGTGTATTCATTGTGATTAACCTCTTCAGGATTTCCACAATTAGCAGCAATTTCAGTAAAAGCAACTTCTGGTGCAATTGATAAGCCAGTTCCATGAAAGGAGATCACTCTTGTCTCTCCAATTTCCTTCTCAACCTGAATATTGTAAATGAGTTCAGTACATAAAACAATCATCAAGGGAAAAGAGACATTCAACCAAGAATGTGATTAAGGGGGACGAACCTGTAGTGGAGGGGGCATTATGTCATGGCACAATAAGGCCAATGGATAAACATGTCCTGGAACACCAGAATTTCCTGCCAGCCTTCTCATGTTATCCACAGAAGAAGAATCAAAAGCCGCCTGCAATTGTATAAGCTTGAGTACACTACACTCGGATGTTAGCCAAAGGGCCAAGATAGGTCTTCCAAATAGGGGAAAAAATTTGCATTGCTAAAATAAATATATCATTCAATTATATCAATATGACTTCTTTTCTAGTTTTGCACAAGTGAGAGAAAGCATTCACATAGCACTATATCTTAACTGTAATGTGATTTGTTTCAAGTGCTACAAGAGCTATATCTTAACCGTAATGCAATCTGCCACGATATTACGTTATTTGAAATTATCTCAAATTTTCAAACCGTTCATTTTAACCTGCAATGCTTCCACTAGAGTTTAATAGCCCACAAGAGATCAGTGCACAAACTTAGCTCCACAATTCCCATTAAAACATTCTTGATTTCAAAATTCTGGAAGAAAGTATATTGATAAATAAAGAGAAAATGAACTTACTGGTTTCCATTCTCCAGTAAGAGGATCAGGCCGGTCCCTACCACCACTAGGTGCAATCCACACTATTTGTGACCCACCCCTGAATTCAAATATCTATTCAGAGGGTTGCCTTGCAGAATGCCAGTGGTGCCTTTCGGCACAAACACATGAGATGCATAATCCCCACATGAACGTTATTTTAGAAGGCACAGCATATTGCCTCGAGCACTAAGTTCATGAAAAGTATGGAAAATTGCAAAATGAAGGAATAAGTACATAAGAATGAATACAGGCTGAATAAGAACTGTCACGAAGAAATTAGAGAAAACCATGAAGAAGTTAGATGCAATTCCTAAACCATTCCCATGAATACTGTTGAGAACATATAAAAATGTCAATAAAAGCATATATCACTTTAGTCAAATTCTCCATTTCTGGTGTGCTAGGAACAGTTTCAAATATCAATTTTATTTGTTAAATTTGATAAATTTCTATTTCTTATCTTTTTCTTTTCCATTTTGATGGCAGTTAGAAGGCAGCAACCAGTATACTTCTTTAAATGGATGGTACTGGTGATTGTTTCCATGATTTCTTTAATATAGTCCTCTAGCATTATTCTAATAATAAAAAAGCAAACAGGTAGTTAGTGGAAATTGATAGCTCAAACCTTACGTACTCCACTCACAGCAATTAAGATGTTGCCAGCCAATACAGAAAATGATTCAACAGTATGACACAACAGTTCAGATTTTTGTTTAGGGCTCTTCAGCGTAATGGCTGGTTGATGCAGATCTATTCAGATTCTCGTGCCAAAAAATAACTCAAGGACTTGCCAAATTCATCAACATAAAGGAACAAATTTTATTACCAATACTCATGATGCCTTAAATGTTTAGAAAACACCTCTAGTAGATGCTACCACATAGAAAGATGAATGGATATTAAAATTACAAAACTTTAAAAATATGAAAAAGAATCATTAACATGCGTCTATGTTATGGGACATTATGTAAACCAAATCCCAAATTCTGTTCAAGCAATGGAAATAGTTTATGAAATTAAGATACCTTAAGAGTGTAGCCATTTCCTTCAGACTTCGAATGTTTGCTTTCTTCTTCATCTCAGCAAGCTCAGGAACATCATCAATGTGTTTTTTTGAGTATACACATATAAGATTCCTGAAAACTTGCAGAGGTAGAATACTTATAATTCCATTAGTCATACGAAAGTTACAGAGAAGACAATTAAATGTTTATTTGCAACTTCACCTTCCCATGCTGAAAGGCTTGCAGAGAGGGTCAGTTACCACTCTATCGCCAGCTACATAATTCTGCGATAATACACATACAGTTTGGCTAAGAAGTGTCAAGATTTTGAACAGTTAAAAACGACTGCTTAAGATGGCACCAAGAAGTGACAATGTCCCTTTTCAACAAAGGAAATGATGATATCACATAAATGACGATATCATATATTCAACTAACTCACCAAGTTCACAGCAAGGTTGGGGTTTGCTTTCTCAAGCAACAACGCAATAACAGCTGGATCAGCTTCAGTTTGATGGTTTGATATCAAGACAATGTTGTGACCCTGTAATTAAAACATCAGCAATTGACAGCGCACCCTAAACAAGTCCCGATTCTATTGGGATATGGATGCACAAAGACTGCCTATCAAATTCATAATAACCATGAACAGTTTTATAGCACAAATAGTCAAAGTTGACCTTTAGCCTCTTTGTTGGAGTATAATGTTTAACATCTAGGAGCAAATAGGCAACTCATACTACTGTTTATTTGAGTGATATTCACCAAAAACAATATGCCACACTTTTTAGGTGATTTACCAATGTAAGTCAAGCAGCAAATTGATATAAATTCATGTTCAGAAGTCTTAGTTATAACATGTGATTGTCGCCATGTCATGCAAGAAAATCCAGTCATTTGTCTTTTAAAACATAAAAAGGATGATAAAAGTTCTCTTTTCAATGAAAAAAAAAGATGCAAAATGACTATGCTGCAAAACATAGAAACAGAAACAAATTCAATTAAAATGTGTGGAAAATCGTTGTTGACATTGTCAATTAGCAAAGGAAATGAATGTCAAAACTGAATACCTGCTGAAGCTTCTCTTCAATCTCCTTGAAAATAGAAATATTGCCAACAAATGAATTCCTACAACCAAGCAATAATCAATAAGATCTTAGCCAGGAACATTAAGTATTTGAAAGAGATCTTAAATCAACTATATAAACTTGAAAATCTTCCTTTTACATATTTTCCACTCTGTTCCTTTAAATAACATCTTAACAATCTGGAGGCAACAATATATACATCCATAACATACTTATTACTGAATAAACAACACAAGAAATGAAAATTTGTGGCCATGGAGGAACTTGAAACTGAAATACGAAGCATAATCAAGCAAGGCCAACAAAACAAGAAAAAAGAGTATGATCTAAGCTTCAATAGCGTTTTATGGATTCCCATCAGACCAAAAACAAACAACAAAAACTCTTAAACAAAGTACATGGACAAGGTTATTGTTTGAGGAACCTATCCACACAAAATCTGAAAGACATCAAAACGAAAAAATAGTGATAGAATAAAAACATTAGTGAAACTAAAAGTACACAAAGAGATCTAACAACCAACGATGCTCCAATACCTAAAAGGTGAATGCAAAAGTGTTAGATGCATCCCATATTTTGAGGAAGCATATTTGTTAAAACTAAGAGAAATGGAACAATTAGAAATTATAGACTTACTTAAAGTCAATCAAAGGACGTATATAGTTTTGACCAAAATTATAGTAGTCAAATGGCTCCCGCAATGCTTTGTGATAAGGTGCAAAGACAAATGGATCCTGAAAATTACAGTACATTTTTGCATAAGATGTTCATACGAGCAAACAATATGTAAATACAAATGCATCTTTGTAGGGACTATGCACCCAAACTTACCTCAACATCTGAGAATATAAGATCCAGTGCCAGAGCCATATTGGACAAAATAACATCATTTGCTTCAGGAGTTCCACTTCGCAAAACCTATAACGTAACCAAATAAGGCATGCCCAATAAATAAAACAGCACATCTACAAAGAAACTTCAAGTACACAATAATGAATTCTTTTCTGTAATACTTGTTCAATTTTTCCCAAGAAAGATTCAGATTAATGAAGAACAGAACAATGCATCAATAGGATACAAAATCTTCAGTCACCTTTCAAATTTAGGACTTTTACAGAATCAGAATATTTTCATAGCAAGAGGAATGCAGATTAGCACTAATTGATGACAATGGAGTGGAACCGAAATATATTGGCTGCATCTCCAGTGCAGACATTCTCATCATAACCTAGCACAGGTTAGGTTCAGGTTAATAGCCTAGTGGTAAAAGCTCCCTCTCACCCATGAGAGGTTATGTTTCAAGTCACCATTCTCCCTACACTAGGACTATGCCATCCTATGCAACCAAAAGAACAGAAGATGCAGAGCGCACTTTTTACAAACCTAAGCAGAATGGAGAGCCCACATGAGTCGCGAGACAAGAACTGTATGAGATAAAAATTGAAAGCATGCATGCATTAAATAGAAGAAATGAATTATAAAAAAGTAAACAGAAGTTATACACCAAACAAAGATTTCTACCCTGAACAGATACAAATGGCATATAGGAATAAACAAGAAAACTGGGACCAATTGGGACAATGATGGTTGAATCAAATTTTTCTTTTTTTGCTAAATTGGTTGAATCAAATATTGCAAGTTGGTTTTATATGACTGAAATTTTCAAGCAAACTATGGGATTATCTTGAATAGCTGAGCCACAGCTGCCAGATTAGATGATCCATTGTAAAACAGTATTCTCAGACATACATGAGGCATTGCTTATCACCCACTTCTATTCACTTCATTTTTGCTATAATGGTATAACAACAGCTTCCCAGTAAGCTGGTACCAAAGTCAATAAAGGAATTCTGGTTTTGTAGACAAGAGTCTAGTGAACACAGAACAGCACTGCATTGTGGAAAATTTCCAACTTATGTCATTTGAAGCTTCTCGTGTGACAAAATCGATACTGGGAAAGAATTATTGGCTTAACCCAAATTTTAATATTCACTACGATTCTTTTCAAAAGACAACTTTCTAGCTTCATTTTAGCATTTATTGCTAGTTTAGGTTAAAATTCCATATTCATAAAAAAATTTCTTCCTACTAAGTAGCTGCCATTGGAAAAAAAGAGGAGTAAAAGAAAACTGAGAACAATTATGCTATGAAGTGCCTTCATTTGCATTGTTGAACACCTAAATGACCAGAAACAAACTGAATTTAACAAAGCTTATGGAAGAATCATTGAATCCGACAGAAACTAACAATAGTTAATTATATACTTCACGAGAGACCTAAGAGTTCACTATTTCCAACATGAAGAATTGATGTCGGCACTTAAATTCTTATACTATATAGTAGGCAAATATAACCAAGTATTTTTCCTCTTGCATCATTTTTTCCTGCAGTTTTCCAGCACACACATATTCCTGCAAAGACAAGCTAATCCACATGCAGGCGACAATGAGAATTTATCAAAGGAATAATTGTAAAACAAGATTCCTTTGTGCTCCAAGAAAAGGCAGACATGAGAGACACAAATATAATCAAAGGAGTACATCTATAAAATCCAACTCGTCTATGTGATAATTTGCGTTAAACTAGGAGTTTTGAGTAATTTACAGCATTTTTGTAGTTTTGGTACAGTTCTTCCATTCCTATGGCAACATTTGAAGGCAGCCTTCCTGCATCTACTAAATTCCTGATTCCAGAAAGCAAATCTGCAAAAAACATATTTAGCCTGAGAAGAGAAAAAGGATTCCACGCACTAAATTTCAAAAATTAAAGTCAAGTCTTATGTGTCAGTTTAGACTATTTCTTCCTCTCTAATCTATGTCTTATCCCCCCAGGGTGGCCAAAGTTCCCTTTTAGAATGGTTAAATAGCATCTCACATTTATTAGTTCTCCATAAACAATCATCTCAAACTTTACCACATTCAATGCCAAGGTGTGACTTGCAGACCCAATCATAAGTCAAATCACAAATAGGCTAATATTTACAAGAATATTTAGAATAAAAATTTCAGCTACTAGTGAAAATCCATGTATCAAATATTTTCAGTTCACATTCGAAATATTTACAACCTCATTAGACATTAAAAAACCGAGCCGATTATAGCAAATATACAAATAATAAGCCACCCATTAAGAATGAAGATAAGGCATTTCCTAATTTAAGAGCTCTTCTATTTCTGTTCTGAATTCTGTAGAAAGAGTAAATCAAAACTGTTTTTAAGAAACCATGAAGCTATATATTCAAAGATCATAGAGCTAGGTAGAATCCAAACCCCATCTTGTTGCTTATAGTGTAACTTTACATCTTCTTTAATGAATAGATGTCTTCTCTTTTTTGGTTGCTCCTGCAATATTTCCTTTGTATATTTTTTTATTACCATAATAGGTTACTTTATTGGCATAGAATGTTTGACCCACTTCAACAAGAAGCATTTCTTAACCAAAGACATAAGGTGCAGAATAAAGATAGATTTCTTAATATAGAATGTCATCCATGGTTGCACATCTGTCTTTCACATAGCAGTCTCCATTGCGTGCAAAATCTATGTGTCAATGACGGATATATTTCATGTCACTCTCAAGGGAAAAGCTTTTGCATGTGCCATTCAAGAGACCATGCATATTCTATATACACAACATTATGTTACTTTCTCTTTTCTTTTATTAGAAATTTATAGCATCTTTTGGCATGCTCTTGAAAATATAAGTCACATCACTATTTCCTGAAGTAGGTTAAACTCTAGAATAACCTCAACCACTGCCACTCATATGAGCAGGTGCATTTTTAGGAGAAACTATTATAATGAGAAGGCTAATAAAAACAATTGCTAATACAAAATTGTGTATTAAAGGTTCTGAGAGCATAATTTGGTTAATCTATTATGCGAACCAGGAAAAAAAAATCTACAAACACACAAAAGAAGCACTGATTGTTTTCCAATATGGGTACTGACGTATCATACAGAAATCTGAATAACAATTGGCATACAAACAGAATCAGCTACATTTCTGGGGATTTAGTATCAACTGCTATGCCGCAAAGTGCACATTGAAAACAACAATCGTTGCCAAGAGGACAGATGGAACCCTATTCCCTTCTCTCTCTGTCCCTATGCAGTCAAAGAGGTATTTGTACACATTGAAAGTCAAATAGTATCTCCTCCTACCCTATTTTCAACCTTTAACTTTTGCAACTGCGAATATCTTACTAAGTTTAGTCAACCAAACATCAGACAATTTGATCAGTGATGATGTCAAAATCACAATTTAGGAAAAGGAAGAAAAGAACAAGATTGAACAGAAGTGAGTAAATAGTTTTACTACCGTGCACATATGGGTATCGAACACAATGGTAATAAAACAACTGAATAATTAATCTCGATATGAAGCCACTGTCCAGTTATAGTTTTATAAGGAGCTTTCTTTTTATCCATTTTCCTTCAGGTTTTCGTTCTGCAAAACTGACCTGCGACTCAGGACAAACTACACACATTCTGCTCTCAACTTTCTCCATTTTGACTCAGAACATTTAGAAGTTAGTCATGGATGTTCATTCTGGCAATGTTTAATACTAGTGCAAAGAAAGTATTATGTGCCAGACTGCCAGCTGAGTTTTACATACTTGGCACAGATGAAAGCAGTGACACTTATATTGCACATGTCTAATTAGACATAAAAAGGGGGAGAAAAAGAAAACGCACACACATAACAGATGCAAAATAAAAGAAAAAACTATTCGCCAGCATATTCCCAGAAAGGAGAAACATCAGCGGCATAAGAATTTAATAATAACATTGCCATTGCCAATGACTCACTGTTATTCAGAGTCGATTGTTTCAGAAGCAAGCAAACAAATAAATAAATAAAATTACTGCTATTGTATAATCTGAAGCATATAATTTAAGCACAAACTGAAACATATACATAAACGCGAGCCCACACACGCACACACACATATAAAGGAAAAAAAAAACGAACTTAAAAATCAAAATTAGTATAAACGACTCCTTCCTACATTATCTAAATACCTAACAAGATTACTTCACTGAATTAGGCCAAAACTTGAATTAAAGTAATTGGTACAATTATAAATAAACAAAATATTGAAATGCCTC
>JANSVB020000099.1:436909-451067 GCA_025504935.2 Erythroxylum haughtii
GCAAGTAATGATTTCTTAAAAGTTTTGAAATCTACCGTTTTTCCAAACAAAGCATGTTTTCTTTTTCCGATCCAACAGGCTTTAGTTGCATTTTGAGCAAATCATGTATCTTTTATATTTTGGGATTTTGATCTATTAATGTATTTGTGGCTTGAAATGCCCACTAAAGCTTTGTAAAAGTTTTATCTTTTGATGCAAATGGAATTTGTTTGCATATTTACTCATGACTCTCTAAAGTTGGTACGTTGAAATTTTTTAAATGCATAAAGGAAAATTTCATTTTCTGACTTCAGGGAAAATTCTGAGTTAATCTAAGCTGATTTAGGCAAATGTTTCTTATATTAAGTAGTAAGTCTTTCTTTTATCTTTCCAACGGTATTTAGCAAGAAAATTTTGGACGTCTAAGCTGAAAGTCAAGGTCCCTATAAGGGACGATGTGCAAGAGAGTAGTTGTATCTTTTGGTTTTTTGCTTCTTCTGTGATGATGTCTTCTCCTTCTGTGTTTCATTTGTGATGATGTCATCTTCTTTTGTGTTTTGTATCATCTGTGTTTTGCTTCTTCTGCCTTTTTGTTTCTTCTGTGATGATGTCCTCTCCTTCTATGTTTCCTTTGCGATGACGTCATCTTCTTCTATGTTTTGTATCGTCTGTATTTTCCTTCTTCTGCCTTTTTGCTTCTTCTATGATGACGTCATCTCCTTCGGTGTTTCCTTTGTGATGACATCATCTTCTTCTGTGTTTTGCTTCTTTTATGATGACATCATCTCATTTTATATTTCCTTTATGATGACGTCATCTTCTTTTGTGTTTTGTATTGTCTGTGTTTTGTTTCTTCTGCCTTTTTGCTTCTTCTGTGTTGACATCATCTCCTTCTGTTTTTCTTTTGTGATGACGTCATCCTCTTCTGTGTTTTGTATCGTTTGTGTTTTGTTTCTTCTGTGTTTTGCTTCTTCTTCCTTTTCGCTTCTTCTATGTTTTGCTTCTTCTACCTTTATGCTTCTTCTGTCTTTTGCTTCTTTTGCCTTTTCGCTTCTTCTGTGTTTTCCTTCTTCTGTCTTTTTGTTTCTTCTGTCTTTTTGCTTCTTCTGCCTTTTTGCTTCTTTTGTGTTTCGTTTCTTCTGCCTTTTCGCTTCTTCTGTGTTTTACTTCTTCTGCCTTTTCGCTTCTTCTGTCTTTTTTCTTCTTCTGACTTTTCATTTCTTCTGTGTTTTGCTTCTTTTCTCTTTTGTCATCTTCTATCTATTTGATTCTTCTGCCTTTTCGTTTCTTCTGTGTTTTGCTTCGTCTGTCTTTTCACTTCTTTTGTGTTTTGCTTCTTCTGTTTTTTCGCTTCTTTTATGCTTTACCTATTCTGCCTTTTCGTTTCTTTTGTCTTTTTTTTCTTCTGTCTTTTCACTTCTTTTGTCTTTTTACTTTTTCTATCCTTTTAGTTTTTCTGCCTTTTCGCTTCTTCATTATTTTGCTTCTTCAGTGTTTTGCTTCTTCTGTCTTCTACTTCTTCTGTTTTTTTCCTTCCCCTATCTTCTGTTCCATTTTCGACCCCCCTTCAGAAGATAGAATCCAACCTCAAGGTCTTCCTCAAAGTTGTAAGTCTCTAAGCCTTCTTTAAAATCATCCTAAAAGGATCTTAACCTGATAACCCTAATGACAGTGATGCTAATTGTCCCAAGGCTTGTGCAAATTGATTAAGGTCAGCATCTGTTCAGAAATAGTAAAAGTAAGTCGTCTTAGTGGGTGCATGCCACCCTTATAGGGCACGTGTTCAGATGTCATTTAGGACATCGAGTTTGTGACTCACAAGGGTGGGGTGTCCAACAACATCCTAGTAAGAATACACCGAGATAGCATTTGATGGCTAAGGAGGTAGAAGCAAATGACCACACTTGTTAGTTGACAACAACCTTAACTGTTGTAGATATGCTTAAAGCTTATTTTTTTGGAGTTCATAGGAAAATGATATCAATGTACAACTTTAATTACTTTAAGCATAACAATCATTATCACTGTGATGTCATTAGAATATTGTATGGGGCATTATACGATAAAAGGAGTCGCCAGTCTTCTACCCTTACACTTAAAATGAATAAGACCTAAAATGGTTGAAGGCCAAGATTAATTCAAAGGATATTGTTAATGAGTGAAATGAATCTGTAATAGAAATTAAGTGAATAAAAATAATAAAAAAAAGGAGTTGGTGGATCAACACTGAAGGTATGGAGTAATGTGAGATGAAAATAGGAGTTAAGTGTATTAATACCCTAGTGATGTGAATTATTAAGTGAAAGATGCCAAGGTATGCTTACATTAAGTACAAGGTGTGCTTAGGTTAGGAAAAAAGGATTAGCTAAGCCCGATATGAATTGGTTTGCACAAAATTATTATGAGTTAGTGTCACTGATAAAAAATGTTTGAGATTCGTAATGTGATATATGTAAGTATATTAAGAAATATTGAAATGATATTATATTGGTGTTATCGACACAGGAAGTGAAAAAAATTTGTGAGTAACCTGAAATATAATGAGGAACTAGTTAAGAAAGTGAATGACCAAATAAGGGATTGAACGAATGAGTGAGTCAATTGACTATGGTCATTTGAACAAAATTATTCGAGGGGAGAAGTTAAATAGAAAACGGAGGAACATCCTACCTTCCTGATCAATTAGATAAGAATTTTAAAGACAAAATTCTTTTAAGAGGGAGAGAAATGTTGGCCCTCGAATTGATTTTTGTACACATTACAAGTTAGCATATGCACTCAATTGACATGTCCCGGGGTACGAAAGAAGTTAAGTGAACATGACGTGAATTGTGATTTAGTATGTCTTGAATTTTGGTATGTTTGGATTTCAATTAGTAAATTGAGATTAAATGTTATTGATGGAGAGATTAATGAATTAAATGTACATTTGGTCAAGAAAAAAAAAGGCAAGTGGTAAGAAAAATTTGTTGGCCCCCAAAATTTTTTTTATGAATAAGCCTGATTTAAATTAATTATAAGGTCTTTATGGGGTTATTTTGTGGAGTTAATTATTACGTTAATGTTAGTAAGATTATATGACATAGGTTAATTGAACTAAAGTGTTAAGGTAGTAAGATTGTATGAGGGTATTTTTGGTAGTTCACTTAAGGATAAAGATCATAAGCATTAAAAGAAGGGGCAAAATGGGCATTACATAAAGTGAAGGGCAAAATTGGGAGAACAAGACTAAGGAGGGATATAATTGGAAGGCCAAGAAAATGTGTCTTGAATTAGAAGAAGAGGAAGAAAATGTGGAGAGGAGAAAAGAGAGGAGAGAAAAACTCAAATAATAAAGAAGAAGAGAAGATTGTGGGAGAAAAGAGGAAGAAGAAGATAAATCAGCTTGTTCTAGGTAAGTTCTATCATCTTTTCTTCTTATTTGGATAGAAAAACAACGAAGGGATTAGAGAGAGAAATGGGTTTATGTTGGAAGAAAGAAAAGAAACCCTATATGGATATTTATGTATTTCTAAACTAAATTGAGTTATCTAATTTATGAAAACTTTGGGAATGCATTGTTAGAGGTTAAATGACATAAAATGGTGTTATGTGTTTGATGAACGTGAATGATGAATAGATGATGTAAATGTCTAGTTTTTGTATTTGTGAAAGATATTGAGTTGAGATGGAGTAGAAACTGAAGTGTAAATGAAGTAGAAAGGATGATTTTTGTCTAAGATGTGTTAGGTGTAGATGTTGGATGTGAAAAATTTTGACAATAGGATGACGACTGGAAATTTCGTACACCGCAGTGAAGTCAAATTTCCTACACCAACATGCTTTGATATTTTGATGATATCTTGTTCTATAGTTATCGAAATGAAGTAATTTTTCATTTTGAATATACTAGAGACATAGGGATACAAATTGTCTATGAAATGGAGTTCTAATTCAGTCAATAAGAATTTCAATTTTTAGATGGAAGTTGAGCACAGAATATTGTTTAAACATAAGAATAGTCCAAAAATGTTTAGGTTATAACTTTTAGATTTATGAACCAAATTGAATGATTTTGTTCGTTAGAAACTTAAGACTATGAGAAACATTTTTGTAGAAGGAAGTGCTATCAAATTTCTTCATTTACCTAATCTAAATGATCATGGAAAATTAACCCAAAGGTTTGGACTTTTGGAAGAGTTTGAGTATTTAGAATTTATCTTAGTGAATATGCTATATATGGGTCCTCAAATTGTTTTCTTAATGAATGGGAATTTTTTTCATTAACAAAAGGAATCAAGCAAGATAAGAGGAGAGGCACCTTTGAGCAAGGATTTCTAAGATGGGTTTTATGTTTATAATTGAGTACTGAGCCGTGAATGCTTTCTTATAAAGCAAGAAAATAAAATGAATTCAAATTGTTTTATAATTGTTCCGTTATTACTTTTGAATGACTTGACAAATTGTTATATGTTTGGTATCTAAATTTGGTTGATGGAAATGCTTGTTAAGTATTTCACGTTCATGGACAATTGTGTTTCTGAAATATGCCTTTGTGGCAAAATGTTAAGAAAAATAGGTTTTCTAAAAAGTACCATTTTGGGCAATCTATTTTCAAATCATGAAATACATATTATGTGGGTTTGTAGTGGTCCCCTAATTTAAGTCAAGTGCATTTTGACTAAAGGCTTCTCCCATCGACCCATTAGTGATATGAAGCACCTTCATGGTCTCCCATAAGTTCATAGCTATGCAAGACCATTATGAGGGATTGTGGTAATACGTTCTGTTCATGGATACACAAGACCATTATGTGAAAATGTGTAATACATTCTGTTTTGGACTACCCAAACCATTCTGATGTGCTTATATGCTTATGATTCTGTGAACAAGTTGATGAATGCATAAATTGTGTTGTTTGTGAATTGGATTACATAACGAGAATTTGCCAAACATGTGCTTTATAAATTCAATATGAATTTCCTATGACTAATGAATATTTTCAAGGCTTTGCTTATTTCTCCGTTATAAAGTTATTACACACAAGCTTTAAGCTCACCCCCTTCCATCCCATCTTTAGGTCAAGAAAATTAAATCGAGTGATCAAGGGACAAGGCATCACTCCGAATTTGGCATGCTTTGTATTTTAAACTAGAATTTGTGAAAAGCAGGCTTTAATCGCATTTTAAGGATTATTAGTTCATGTAACTTTTGTCTTTTGAGATATTGGGACATTGATGTATTTTGGCTTAAAATGTCATTAAAGATTTGTAAAACTCTTTCCTTTTAAGGTTAATGAAATATGAGTTTGTGCATGGATAAGTTTGAGATGAAATTAAGTATATTTGAGGAAGTTACCAATTTGAGATGATAAATTTTGAATACGAACTATTGTTACATATAAGTGAGATGTGTTATGGAAAAGAAAAGTAGGAATTTGTAAAGGATGAGAATTAATGGTAAGTAAGAAAACAAATGAATAGAGATTAGAGAGTTTTATGAAATAATGTTGGTAGTTGAATTGAAATGAAATGGTGTCTCTTCAGAGGAAGTGAATTTGGGAAAAGTTAAAGTGAAAGTAAGGTTAGGATAGATGGAGAAACCTAGGGAAGGCTCTTGAGTAAACCATTCCTGAAAGGTATTAGTATGGTTAGTTTTGCATCTTCGCCACGGCGAAGTCAATCTTCTTGTCAGAGCATATTTAGCTTGAGAGATGCTTGGGTCTAATATGGGATCTTCACCTCGACGAAGTCAAAAGTTTATCGTGGTGAACTTTTCTCAAAGGGTCTTTGCAGAAGCTCTCATCTATTCACCGTGGTGAAATATAAAGTTTGTCGCGGTGACCCTCCCGTCGGGACCTAACATTTATGATATCAAAGCATGAAGATGAACAGATGATGGTTAAGGGGAATTTATTGGATTGTACTCACATTTTATGATTTCGGATAGTTGGACTCTGGAAAAGTGCTCCAACAAAACTGATATATGGAAATAGGATGATTAAGCCTAAAATTGAGTGACATTTGGCATAGTTAAATTGGTGACAAATGGACTAGTAATTAAATGACAATTGGATCAATTAGTGTGAGATAAGTGGACCAATCTTGGAGTGAAATGTGGAATGATTAGTAAAAGGCAAATGACTAATAAATGTGTGGATTAGTGATAGCATCTTTGTAACACCCCACTCCTGCATGACCCGAACCTGACATCGATGGTGATATCCGAGTCCGTGCCCTGCGAGGGTGGCGTGCTACATCGCTCAGTCAAAACTCAGTATATTTTTTTAAAAAAAACATAGACATACACTATACGGAAATCAATTAACATACAATCACCAGTAAGTACAATGACCACGAGGGGCCCTTTTATAATTACAAATTAATTCAGTCCATTGACTTTACAAAATGACCTAATCATTTGTACACAAATTCAGAAAATACAATTTGATACAGAAGTTATCAGACACTAATGCAGACGCGAACTGATCCCGACCTCTTCTCTCACTCACAGGCGGTTGCTATACGCCCGTTGCCTAACGGGGTATTCTTCTGGGTCTTGAAAAATAATTGCAAATTTTGGGTGAGTTTTGCAAACTCAGTTAGTGACCATCATCGATGGCTCACCCAGTCACACAATACAAGATTTACACATTTCATTTTATTTCATAGTTCATATTCACAGTATTGCACATTCACGCGTATACAGTATTGCACATCCACATTATTCATATTCGATACACTCAATCATTCCTATTATGCCTATGCAATACATATGAGACTCACTTTTTATTTATTATTTTGCTGTGACTGAGTGCCTAAACTATCCCATGTAGAGCTCATTAATAACTGTCTCTTATCCGTTTGGATGATACAAGGCTCATTAAACGTTGAGCCTGAGGCTCTGAATCACTTATGAGCTCAAAGCTCATTTTCACTCGTTGAACTTAAAGCTCTGATCGGTGGTGACTCTGGTCACAACAGCCATTATCTATCATACATGTTGGACCCCGAATTTTTCTCAGATTTATGATTTTAACTTGACATTAAACGAGAAAATTGAGGGCCAGTACCCACCGATATCATCGAAACGTGCCGACACCGATAGATATTTAAATCCGGTACAACTGACCCTTTGTTTCATACTAATTTTAGTCCGGTACGGTTAGTCTGAAACGGTATCCAGATTTCTGAATGAGACAGTTCAGTTGTATCATGACTATCATGTATACATTCTCAAGTTTGGATTTTTTGTTTACCTTATTTTATGATTCTACACAAAAATTAGTTAGAAGAGTTGCAAAATGAATGCGCCTCAAAGATAAATTTTAGCCAATTTATCTTAGTTAGAATCGAATATTCTCCTAGTTTTTTCAATCTCATGATTGACTCTCCACACTTTCTCTTAAAATTGAGAAAAAAATTATAGCATAAAATATCTTTATATTATAGCAAGATTTGTTTACCAAACATAAGAGTATATTTGTTGTTATATGTACCCTCATCATTATAAAAGAATGATAATTAAATAATAACATTAAAAATAATTTTATTCCTTCTTTTAAACATGAATATGATTTCAGAACGTGTCTTTATTTTCTATCTTTGATTACTTTTCAAATCTTAAACCTTTTATCATAAATAATAGTGATTCACATTCTAATAAATCTATTGAGATATATTCTTTTATTTTGTTAGAGCTAACTAAAAAAAGGTTGAAGTTCTATATGAGACTATAGCTTTGATTCTGGCAAACAATGTCGCCATTGCACTTACTAGGATTATGTTAGATGAGACGAGCCATGCACTTTGGTCTTAGGTAGTGGAGATATACATATCTAGAAAATACAAGTTAGGGAATATTAATAGTGATTTATCCCAACCAGCACCAATATACTTGACTTTTTTAAAATGATGCACTAGTGATGCTATAGTGAAGTGATTGATCAATTCCACAGACCTATTATTGGTTGACAAATTTATTAGATTATAAAGATAAAAATTGTGCATAATTTCATATAAGTAAACTATTTTGATGGGAGTGATGCCTCTTAAGTATATGATCTTGGACGCAGAGTATCACATCTAACATAAACAAGTGGACCATTGGAAAAATACTTCAATGACTTACATAGATTATGGATAAAATTGACTTTTAGAGATCATACTAATGAGATATCTGACAAATATTCAACACTATAGTAATATGGTTCAAGAAGATCGAGTGTACATTTTTTTTTGAATGGTATAGACGATTGTTTAGAAATCATCTGGAAGGACATTTAAATGCAACCACACTATAGAGTAAGCATATGCTTATATTTGATGAAAGACAACATTCCAAGCAGTTATGATAGAAACTACAACTGAAGTATCACCAGGTACTAAGTTAGCATCTAAAAGTCCGAAGATTGGGACTCAGGCACCTAGTTCCTTTTAAAGTACAAAGTCAAATTTCAATGATAAGTTAAAAGAGTGTATGATGGATAGAAATGCTTCCATTATGGAGGATCTAAACACACTTAGGAGATATGTTTTAAAAGTCATGGCTATCCAAAATGGTGGCATGAGTTATAGGTAAAAAAAAAGGTAATAAAGGGGAAAATAGTAGCATAGGGAAGGGTAAGCAAATAACTATAGGTCAAACGACTACTTTAGTGCGTCAAGCTTTAATTACAAGTGGTCTGACTCTCTCTTTGTCTAGCCAAAGCCTCCAATACCTAGACATGTACAATCATATGCATATCTAATTTGGAAGAAACTCGTAACTAGTGGATCTTTGACTCGGAGATCTTTAACCATATAAGTAATGATAAAAGAGATTTTTCCAATGATATATATCATACAGAACTAACATTATAAATGGTAATGCAAACATTTAATCAGTAATAGGGCTTGGTATAGTGATGGTGCCACCTGATTTACCCTTATTTAATACTCTTCTTATCCCTTCTCTTTCACGTAAATTATTATTTGTGACCCAAAATATGAAAGAATTATATTGTGTTACAATTATTTATCATGGTGTTTTATTTCTTTTGGATATTCTTACCAAAAAGAACATTGGCATGGTATTGGGAAGCAGGGACTCTACCACTTTGAAGAATTTAAAGAGGGCTGTGCATATCAAACTACCCATCGAAATAATTAAAAGGATGTGTAAATTTGGCTTTGGCACTATTGATTCATTCATCCTTCATTCAATTATTTAAATTATATATTTTCTAGTTTGTTTTTAGATTTCATAATCTCTACACTTAAGTGTGAGACATACATTTTGGATAAAAGTCATCGAGATACTTTTTCTTTAAGGTTCAATAAAAGTGTAGCTCTATTTATATTGATTCATATTAATGTGTGGGGACAATTCTAAAAATCCAATATGTTTGGGTATCGATGGTGTGATATTTATAGATGAATACACTAGGATGATGTGGTTACATTTATTAAGACATAAAATGAGTTTTTTTCCCAAAAAAATTCAATCTTTTTATAAGAATATATGCTCTTAATATTCCAATAAATATCGAGTTATTTGCTCAAATAATGGTGGTGAATTTGTAAATATTTAGTTTAGTGATTTCTTTTGCTAGTCCAAAATGATTTATGAAACACATTATATTAACATTCCCCAATAAAACATAGTCATCAAATGGAAAAATCTCTATATCATTAAAGTAAGTCAAGTTCTTCTTATTAGAGCTAATATGTCTAGTTATTATCAGGTAGATATTTTTATAATGATAGTTTATATTACTAATAAAAATATATTGAAATTATTTAAGATGCAGGCACCCCTTCAAGTGTTAGCAACTTTTGTTTCCTTACCTGCAATTTTGATGATGACCACGAGTCTTTGAATGTGTTGCGTTCCTTCCCCTCCATAAGGATCAATGCACTAAGACTGAATCTCATGACATTTAATATATTCTTTAGGTTGTAACCTTCATCAAAAGGGGTATTAATATTACAATCTTACTAATCGACGTACATATGTAATGATGGATTTAACCTTTTTAGAATATAAGAAATTTTATAATTTCAAGACATCCAATTCTCCTCTTTAGAGGGGAAATTATGATGAAGAGGTGAACTTGCTATGATTTAAATGGCTTGATATATCTCTTGTAATTGAAGGTTCTATAGAAATAGAGATAGTAACAATTCCATTTTCGAAAGAGATAAAGACAACTTATTCCTTAAAGTCATGTTTCTTTCAGTATCCATCAACCCATCTTCTAAAAGTATTATTAAGGTAATCTCTTTAAGCTTTGTAACTAGACACAAAATTTCTAACACCATTCATAATCTTGTTATTATTGGCTATAAGACACCTTTTAGGCATAAATGGGGCAAGCCACCTAATATATATTCTCTTAAAGTGGAAAGGTGATGATCAAAATATTTTGTTGGCAATAATGTATCCATTGAAAATGTCTCAAAACCAGTGAAGCAATTTGACAATATTGTTTTATCTCATCACATTCCTATAAGTATTGACGAAGCACAAAAGGATACTAAATGGGTTCAAGATATTAAGAAAAAAATGGAAGCCTTACTAGAAAATAAGACATAGATACTTCACTTTTAAATGAAAAAAGGATAGTAGGATGCAATTGGGTATTTTCAATTAAGTACAATGCAGATGGGTTAGTTGAGTGAAGTAAGATTAGTGGCTAAATGATATACTCAAACCTATATAGCTGATTATTAGGAAACCTTATCACTAATGGCTAAATTAATCATAGTTAAAGTTTTTTTTTCTTTTACAACAAATCTTAATTGGTCATTATATCAGTTTAACATAAAAAATATATTTCACCATAGTGATCTCGAAGAAAAAATTTACATGGATATTCCACTACAATATATGGAGAATTCTAAAGGTCAGGTTGTTTATAAGTTATAAAATATAACATATGAAATAAAAAATCTTCTCAGGTATGGTTCAGAAGACTCAGGTTGGAGATAAAGAAGTATGGTTTCCAGCAGAGCAACTATGATCATACTTTAACTTTGAAACATCAACTAGGCAAAATTATAGCTTTAATTATCTATGTTGATAATATGATTATTACAGGAGATGATATAGAGGATATTAGAAGACCATAAGAATAGTTGACATATGAATTTGAAATAAAAAACTGAGAGGACTAAAGTATTTCTTAGGAATTGAAGTTTCAATTTCTAATCAAGGGATATTCCTTTCTTAGTAGAAATATATTTGAGATGTGTTAGCTAAAGTCAGGTTACTAGATTGTAAATTTGTTGATGATTTAACAATTCAAAATCATCAACTTTGAGAGTATCCAAACGAACTTCCATTAGACAAAGGTAGATATTAGAGACTTATTGGCAAACTGATTTATCTATTTCATATATGATCTATCATCAATTAAGCAGTAAGAGTGCTTAGCTAGTTCGTGCGTTATCCAAGTAAAGATCATATGAATGATGTAATGCAGATCCTTCATTACTTGAAATTCTCCCAAATTAGGGGATTCTATTTTTCAAAAATGGTCATCTAAATATTGAAGGATATTGATGTTGATTAGGTAAGAAATATATAATACATAAAATTTGATTCAACATTATTTTACATTTGTTGTGCGGAAACATACTTATTTGGAGAGGTAAGAAGTAGAATTTAGTGACGTTATCAAATACAAAAGCAAAATTTTAAGAAATAGTTAAATGGTTATACAAACTTCTTTGGACTAAAATACTTCTATCTGAGATTAAGTTTCCTTCTAATTGTAAGTTGAACCTATTTTGTGAAAAGTAAAGCAACAACAACAACAAAACAACAACAACAATAATAATAACAACAACATCTAGTAAGGATTTCACTGATACTCGAAATCTAGGGAGGTCTAATACTACACAACTTTATACCCCTAACTAGTAGAGAGACTATTTCCAATCTGTGACAATAAAGCAACAATTGACATTTCATATAACCCAGTCTAATATGATCAGATAAACACGTAGAAATTGATTAACTTCTCATCAAAGTTAATCTTGAAACCAACTTTATGAAATCTGAGGACTAGCTGATAGATATCATAACTAAAGCTATGTATAGCAAAAAATTTTATAGTCCACTTAGCAAGTTGGGCATGATAGATATACATGCAACTAAATTGAGGGAAAGTGTTGGTATAAATTGTCTTCTAAAATTTAAGAAAATTAATAAAAAATTTCTCTTTATATAGCAAGATTTATGTAACAAAAATAAAAATATATAAGTTGCAATATGTACCCTTATCATTGTAAATAAAAATGAAAATTAAATAAAAAAGAATTTTATAACATTATTATTGTAAATAAAAAGGTAATCAAATAAAAATAAAAAATTATGATACCTTCTTTTGCTAAAAAAAGATCTCTCTCTTCTCCTTTTATGGATAAAAGAAGAGAAAGAGGACTCACATTAGTCTTTCTCTTTACTACATTTCCTTTTGTTCATATATTATATGAACTCAACCTACCCAATACACAAAGTTTTTCACTTTACGAGAGTTTGGGGAGGGTCATTGATATACGTAGACTGTACTTTTTACAAAAGGATATTTCTATGATTCAAACCTATAACCTTCTGATTACAAATAATCACTCTCTTCTCATTTTGTTCATATATTATATCATGCTAGAAATTTTCAAAAAATTATTCTAAGTTAGATGAGAACTATACAAACATCTTTTAACCTTAAAACCTAGTCTAATTAATAGGTTTGCATCAAACTTGCAATTAGTTATGAGAAAATTCGTTTAATTGTAACTCCCTTGAAGGTACATAAAAGTCTCATCATAAAAAGGCAAAAGTTACGTGAAAAATTTGTGACTTCAATTTGTGGGTATACAAGGAGTTGCAAAAGCAAGTTTCTAAAATTCAATTTTTTCTTGGTACATAGTGTTGGAATCTGGCAGTGATCAAATCACAGGCATAGCAGAAACAATTTTTTTTACAGATTATGAGCGAATCCCGATAATTGAATAAATTTGAATAAAACCTAAAACGATTTTGAAATTGTACCTTGTTCGCTTTTTGTTAAAAAATCTTTGAAACTTTTGCTGATTAATCAATCATGAGCTGTTTAAGTGTTCATCTTCTGATGGTATCTACAGAGTAATTCTCAATTTGATTTAAGAGGAAGAAGACAAAAGTAATAGCTTCTAAAAGGCTCTTCCTTTAAATAGAAAAAATCATAAAAGTCTTTTATTAAAATTAAATCTCTTTAATCATAATTAAAATCAAAATCAAAATCAAATTAATTTAATTTTAATAAAATCAAATATCTCATATTTGATTTTTAAAGTTTCTCGAACTTTATAATTAAGTTCAACTTAATTAAACTGATTTTTTCACAAATTGCTCTTTAATGTGTGACCCATTAGGTTCTTAATAAATTGGTAATGATTATAAATTATAATTCTAATTTACAATTAGAATTAGATAAAGTAAAATTTCTTTTAATTTATGTTTAATTCTCCAATTAAATAATTCATAATCATAAATCATGATTGACATCTAGCAACATGCCATGATTACCCAAATATCAGGAATGTCAAAGTTATCGATTTAACTTATCCATGCATAGCTAATGTATAATTTAATCCTTTTGTCATTCAATATTCTAATGGACAGAGTATGAATACAATGTCTACTCTTATAATCCAATCATGCTCATTCTTGCTAATTAGTAATTGATTTATACTTGAAATTTGAAAACTTCTTTTTCAAATATCAATTCACTCCAACCAGAGAATTCTATAAATCATTACTAATCAAGAATAGTATAATATTTTCTCTAATTACTTTAGAGTGATGAATCTTATATTGACTTACTCAATTATTTACATATGATATTCTGTATCTAATTATTATCGACTGAATTATCTTAGGACGATTCATAAGTAGCATTAAATACAGTAATTCTCATACTAGATACCTTTGTAATCTCAAGTCTGAAGGTCAATTATACAACCATCACTGTGAGATAATCTATAAACATATAAGTAATATTCCACTAGGTATTCTCACAATTGGATCAGTTCAGTGACTTATTCTCTAATAATTACTTATATATTAGTTTAAGTATCTCTATAATTTAATTTATGAGATGAGGTAAGCTGGAAAATTGTCATTGACCCTATTGCAATGTTTTGATCATAACTAATTGTGTAGGTGAGAAAATGAG
>JANSVB020000099.1:451167-472677 GCA_025504935.2 Erythroxylum haughtii
TTAAGTATCTCTATAATTTAATTTATGAGATCAATTACTTTCTTTATAAGAAAGAAATATATTGTGTGCTAGTTTTACTGTTTCAACAACATCCAATCTTGATAAAACTGCAACTAGAAACATTTTAAAAATAACATATAAGTGTAAATTGAATCTCATAATTATGATCTCATCATAATTTCAATTACACAGTAACTATTTTAATGATTTTATCTTTAGTATTAAAACATAAAATATTAATTAAATTAATACATAAGATAAATAAAGCCTTTATATTAACTCAAAATAATGTCATATATTAATTTGCATCTAATTGATTGACTGCAAGGATATAAACTAACACATAGATGGTAGAGTGCAAAACAAATTAAACAAAGAGAAACATCACGGATAAGTTGGGAAAAAAAATAAATGTTGGTTGAATTGTAAATTGATGTTTATAGTAATTATCAATTGTATTTTCTTCATCACTTGGCCACATTTATAGATAATTACCACTGTGCAAACGAAACGACAGGTGGGAAACCACATCAGCAAATCAAAGATCTAGGTTAACTTCTCTCTTACAGTTCATCTTAAGACCACATTTGTGGGAAATTAAGGCTAATTAAACAAATCGGTAGTTTTGAACTGTGTGCATGTTAAGATTTAGCTTGGTGTAGTCAAGTCGTTATACTATAACAATTATACTCTTGGATATGAAAACTTTAAGGTTTATTGGGGTTTTGAAATCCTTCAAGTCGTTTAACGGAAAGCAAAATATTAAAACAAGAAAAATGAAAATTTTAACATGTATAGGAAAGGCAACACTAAATATTTATAACTATCAAATTAAAGAAATATGAAAATTTTGAAAATTAAAAAAATATAAAAATTATAGTCACTTTAAACAACATAACGGGTAAACATATGTAATTCTGTTTAACATTGGAGTATACATATACATAAAAGTTTGGGTTCATTGTATGAGATTTAAGTTGTTTTGTGGACTATCTTTTGAAGGTATGCTTCACTAAATAGGCTGATTCTATAGAAATTTGACTTAAACAGTTCCAAGCGAGTTGATTTTGAGTCATAAATGAAAGATGAATATTCTGTAATCACTAACAATCATACCATTAACCCATACACAAGGTCCTTTTTTGTTGAGCTCGGGAAATTGTTTCAATGAAAAACTAAAGCAAAGCAATTTGACTGTCTGTTCGTGGAAAGCCAGTGGGGAGCTTCTCATCCACACGAAAGAGATGGCCAAAAGGATAGTTGGGTGACCGCAAAGAAGGGGATACCAAAAGCAAAGTTACATGGCAAAGGTGACACTCATCAATGCTCATGGGCAGGGTTAAAGCTACAACAAAAGCTTTGCATATATCATCTTTTTGTATGCCAAGATAAATGCTTATACTTTTTTTTTTCCTGAAATTAAAAATACTTTTGTTTACAAAAACTTTGAAGGTAAATTTTTCGATTTGTATTTCAAACTTTTGTCCATCTTGTCAGCAGAAAAATGAGATCATTTGGACGGTGGACATAACTTAAAGCAATCAAAATTTTCTTATCGTGTACATCTTTACCAAATCTACTTTTCACATTGATTATTTCAGTATTTCTGTGTTAAAATCTACAAATTCAGCTGTAGTGGACGGATGTTATATGTATAAAATAAATATATTCTTGTTGATGTCTTGTAATTTCTTTGTTATAGTAACCATAATATTAATTATAATGCAAATGATTAATACCTAGCTATCTTTTCTATAATTAAATTTTCAAATAATTTGTACCAAGCTGATGTGATGTGTACAAATTTAATGAGAAAAGATATAACAGTTTAGTTACTTGTATTTCCGATGAGAGAAAAATATGTTAAAATTCAACCTTCAACGTGCTCCGATTTTAAATTAGGACTAGATTATTCACTACTTAACTAAAGATACATTAATGGTTAATATCAACTCAAGTATGGTTTCTTGTAATGATCGTGCAATGCGTCGAATGTATAAGACAATCCAAACGTGAATTCGCTAATTCCATAAACAATTAATAGATGATGAACTTCAATTGCTAGACTTAGAGAAGAAAAAAACAATCCTTAGACTCATAATGTGACATAAATTGATGGAGTTAAGTCCCACATATTATAATTAAAATTACAAAAAGCATTGCACCTTTGACTTCAAGTACCGTGGAGTAATTAATATAATAGCACTGGATTATTACCAATACATGTATACCACATAAATAGTTAATCAAACAATTAATTTAATAGATTTTAATTATATCTTCTAATCAAGCTTCATAAGGATTTTTACCTCAAACGATAAAGTCAGTAGGTGTTGGGCGTTGTTCACACCAAGCTTTATGGGAACGAACGAGTAAGAGTTATTAAAATACACACAGAATTTGTTATAAAACATGAGACATGGATGCATGTAAAAGATTCCACCCCGCAAGTTTTTCCAAGCAAAGTCAAAAGGTTATAACAACTTTTGCTTGATTTTTGGAAGCACCCAGGTCATTCCCAGTTAGTATATTGATTAATCGACAAAGTCCAGTGGATTTACCGACAAAAGGTGGTCAAGCTAATAAGGGCAACTTGCATAACCCTTTGCTCAATCAATCCTGATCACAATTTCCAAATTGACCAATACAGATTCATTCAACTGATATTCATGGTAATAATTCTGCGTCATGGTTTCTCTTTCTAGCGGTTCAAACTGAAGCATGTTTCTTTACTACAACCACATTGCAGTTTAAGATATGGAGCATGTAGGAAAATTACAGTTCTGATTCTTGATTGCCATCCTTGTTCTTTGTTAGGATTAATGACGGAGCCATAGATTAAGTAGTTTGCAATCCAGAGACAGAATGTCATCCTTATTTAGCAGGCTTGTTGCATCTCGTCTATTATTAATTAGTGTCAAAATTTATCCTCAAGTTGATGTTTGTTATTGACATTATGCTTCACAAACGAAAAGTTAATGTTCGTTATTAGCATGTAAGGTGGGTCGTTTCTTTATTACTAATAAAAATTTAACCTTTTAAGTTCAAATGGCATATAGTACTATAAAATATCTCCAAAGTGCAAGAAATTGGACGTTCAAGTTACATGTCAATAGTAGAGGCATGAAACCAATTAAAGTGGTAGAGTTGGATATCATACTTCAAACCTAATTTATGACAGACCTGGATAAATGAAAGAGTCCTGCACGGTTACTTCAGAATTATTAGTCAATAATTGGAGCATGACATTTTTTTTTACTTGTTTCATACTCCCGAAGCCGATTTGAGATATCAAACTACTCCTAAAACAAGTTTCTTTAAATTAAGGTAAAGGAGTTGGAAAGAAACAAAAGCATACATTTTAGGAGGGAAGCATACGAGTCTTCCTTCTTTCATAAGATTTACTAGGATACATAAACAATATTTAAAAATTTCAGAAAACAATATATACTCGGAAGTGTATTTACTTTCCAAGGCAAGCTTAAAAAGATCCGAAATTTTATATTTTCCGTACTATTTAATAAAACTATAGTTTTAAAATCAGAATAAACTTATATGCTCTATTTGACATATTAATTCTGGAGTGCTGCTGCTTAAAATAACCAATAAGTGACTATGAAATTAAATAGTTGATGTGACATTACAAGTAGGAAAAAAGAGAGAGAGAGAGAGACCATTTTTAATAAGCCGAAGATATATAAATAAAATGGCATGTGTCTTACGGTTGCTAGCTTATACGGCATTCCTTTTAATTAAAGTTGCAAGTTGTAAAGTGGATGCTTTTATCTCTTGATACGGTAATTGGGACAAATTCAAATTTCCTTTTAAAAAGATCAGAAAAGAAGAATCAAAATATTTGTAATAAAGAGAGAAGGGCCACTAAAAAGTATTTATTTGAAATACAACAATAAACATCATAAGTAATTCATTACTTAAAGAGTAGATTACAAGTAGTTAACGAAAGAATATAATAAACTCGGTGTATTTGTACTCCACGAGTCTTCCCAAATGGAAAGTGCATCTACAAATTTTGTATTAGAACTAGAAATGGTACGCCATTTTTTTTTAATGTACGTGCAGATCTCTTAATATACTGACATGCAGTATTTATTATATTATTCATTAATATATTAGTAAAAGAAAAACAAGTTTTCTTAGTAAGAAGTGGAAATTAGAAATCCCGAACAATTGTTAATTACATATATTTATGATGGTTTGTGGCTAATAATAATTTATACACATACCAAGTTACCAACTCAATTTGCATTGAAAATTTATTGTATCCACCTTAATGAAATATTATATGGACCTTAATTAGTTATTGTTAATGTATACCAGCCACAAAAGTTTTCTCGAGGGATAACCAACAACAAACTGGTTAATTAAATTTCTGTTTAACTTGCTTATGTCAAAAGAGAAGTTTGCATTTGTGTGAAGTTATTGATTTTTGAAATGGAGCTAGCTATGGCCAGGAAAGCAGATGAATGAAGCTGGTTTGGTAAAAGTCTGCAATTATCAGCAAATAACAACATCCTCCTACGTTGCTGCTCTTCTTAATTCAGAAGGACATTTTGTCCGACTCCACAGGGGTAGGATTTAATAAGCCTACAACGTAACGTACACTGAATTTACTCACATCATTTTGTATGCATACATATATGACTGCTAATTAAACTTTTGGTAGAATTAAGTTGTGTCTCGCGTTCTTTCCTTTTAAGTTGATTTAATCCCCATTAACCTTTTGTTATCAGTGTGTGCTTTAGATTACTGAATCCCCAGATTGAAAGGACCTATTTGCCATTATGTCTCCACATTTGCTCTGGTTTATAGGAATTAGGTAATAGAGGAAGTGGTAAAAAGTGAGCAATCATATATGTGTATGGAATTTTAGGGTTTCGTAAAAGGTAAAGCAGCAACCGTAGGTTTCAGTCCAAAACAAGAGTTAGAAAGGAAAGTAGGGAGTTGCTGAGAGACAAATGCACACGTTAAAGTTCACATTGAAATTGAAAACTTCCTTTTCTTCTCCAAAGAAAACAAAAGGGCTTTAAAAAGACTTGTAGCAAAAAGTAATCAATTAATTCGAAACTAATTTTCCTTTTTTTTTTAATTTTTTACTTTTACACCCTAATAGTAATACCCTACCCCCACGACCACAAAAGAAAATAAAAACCTCGCTCGCTCTGTCCTATTCCAATAGCCCCTCAAGTGTCATTTTCTCACATATACTTCACACGAAAGAAACAACCGTTCACTTCAGACCTTGTCATGTCGTCTCTCTCTCCTCCACTCATTCTCAGGTCTCTGCAACTACTCACCTCAAATTGATCCAAACTCCTTCTCAAGGAACAGACTAGGAAAATCTAGCCTGGAGATTTCTCAACCCTGCCCTTTGATCAAATTAAATCACCTCACAACCTTTTTCTCTGCAGCCTACTATCTCTTGATTCTTGTTCACCTTATGTTTTATACCTACTCCTGTTGCACTATCAACAGAAGGGTAAACAGAAAATAGGAGGAGAAAGTAAGGAAGTAAGAAACCTATTTGGAAAAGGGTTTCTTTGGTTGCTCATAGATGGAGCTTTTCCCTGCACAACCAGATTTATCCCTTCAAATAAGCCCACCAAACAGCAAACTCACAACATGGAGGAGAACAGAAGAAGACGTGGATTTGGGGTTTTGGAAGAGAGCTTTGGACTCCAGAAATTCCATGTCTTCAATGGCTAAACCTGGCACCAGCTGCTTTGAGCTCTCTCTATCCAATCCAAGAGTTCCAGAGTCCAACTCAAACCATTTACACCTCCTTCGAAACCCCACCAATTGTAACGGTAACAATTACGTCAATTCCTTCCATCAAAACCAATACTCACTCCATCATCACCAACAAAACTATCTTCGTAATCACCATCCACTCTTTCAACAGCCACATCAACAACAAGGGTTAAGCTCAGAGCTCGGTTTCTTGAGACCCATCAGAGGGATTCCTGTTTACCATTCTTCTACTTTTCCATTATCTCATCAACAGCCCTTGGATAATACTTGCTCTCCAGCTACTTCTTTAGCTAACACTAACGCAAGTCCCACAAGTTTAGGTACTTATCAGTCTCAAGGTTTGATAAGATCAAGATTTCTGTCAAGGTTCCCTGCTAAACGCACCATGAGAGCACCAAGGATGCGGTGGACTACCACTCTTCATGCTCGCTTTGTTCATGCTGTTGAGCTATTGGGTGGCCATGAGAGTATTGTTCCTTACGTTTTCGTTAGACTATGTTTTATGAACTTTCCCCCTTTTTTTTCCCCTAAAAACTCTTTCTTTCTTCTTCTTAATGCACTGTTCTTGCTGATATTCACTCTTAAATAAAACGGAGAGAAAGGAAAAATGAAAAGTCTATTTGACTGAAGCACTCCTTCTCTTTTTGTTGCATAGGGGCTACTCCTAAGTCAGTTCTTGAGCTTATGGATGTTAAAGATCTCACTTTGGCCCACGTTAAGTCTCATTTACAGGTATAAACTTCTTCTTGTCTATATTCTTGCAGGCATCCAATCTCTTCTTAGTGAATCCAAGCAATGTTGAAGCAGCCTTGTGTTTTAATTCCTCTTTTGTCCCCCTTCTACTTTCTACTCGAAATAGATGATCCTTGAGCTATGGTCTTAAATTCATGCAGCGTTAATAGTGCAGCTGTAAGCTGAATTTGCCTTTTAATTGCTACATTAGAGGTAAGTTTTAATACATAGATTACAAATTCCAAAGTTTCCTTGCAGAGGGTCTCCCAAATCCTCAGTACTTCTTTTTCTACTAGATCTGATGGTCCTGCTAGCTAATAGACAGCTTTTTGCTTGGAAGAATGAACCGGCCCGAGTAAAAAGAACATATCAACAGCATGGAGAGAGAGTGTCAGAGAGAGAGAGAGAGAGAGAGAGAGAGAGTAGAGATATCATCGATTTCAGAAATCAAGTAAGACAAAGCCTCAGGAAAGGAATTCAAATTGAGCCATAGACTCGTAGGCAAGCGAAGACAAGTTCACACTCGCTCCATCATTTTTCCCTTATTATAAATAACTTTCTTTCCCTAAGATTGAATAGAAAAATGGAAAAATTATATAAGTACAAACATCATCATTTCTCAATGATGTCTTTCTCAGCATCAGATATGGGTCTCATCAACCACATTTCCCTTTAACCATGGTTAATCCCACAAAATTCATACTTTGCCCTTACTTATGTAAACCATGGTTAATCCCACAAAATTCTTAATTTGCCTTTACTTATGTAACATACATTATATAATATACTAGGTGCATTAATGTGACCATAAATGCTTCAGTTCGCAGTTAACATTTATCTCTTTCCCTCTCAGTCTCTCACTTTTTACAGTTCGTACTTGCACTACATTAGACAAATTCTGCAGTATCCCTGAACAGTAGAGTGGTCTTCTTTTACTCTTTTATCTTTATCAGCCCCAATTTCTCTGCATTTTCTTAATGTTAATCAACTATGTGCCCACTGATTGTAATGCATAGTCATCTAAAGAAAATGCTTTTGTATTTGCAGATGTATCGAACGGTAAAGACCACTGACAGAGCAGCTGCCTCGTCAGGTTCGTGCCACTATTTAATTAATTAAATCGTGGTCAATGTATGCTCTTAATTGTGTTTCTAATGAGAAACCATCTGCACTATATTGGTAACAAAAAAAATTATCTGCATTTTTTAACGCAGGACAATCTGATGTATTCAACAATGGATCATCAGGGGATAATTCTGAAGATCTTATGTTTGACATACAAAGTCCAAGGAGGTCTGACCAATCAACCCACCAGGGAAGACCAAGTATTCACCAGGACAAGGACTACCATGGTCTCTGGAGCAACTCTTCTAGGTGAAGAAGCTGTACTACTTTTGCATGTTTTGAAGCATCTTCTTTGTCCTTCATCTGTCTTGTGTGTTGGTTACTGCTTTTCCGGATAATCAAAAGGACAATGAAAGGAAACAAAAAAAAACGGAATCTGTTGTAACCATATCTATAGTTTTATATACATACCTGACATATTCATCATCAACTTTCTTTAAATTTCACTGGTCCTTTAGGAACTTGGGGAGTAATTGTTTTGTACCTCAGTATATACACTGAACCTCCATATATGCACTTGCGTTCAGTCACCCACATACTAAAACGTGTTTTAGTGTACTTCTGTTTATTTTTATCTCCTAATTAAGCTGCTGAGTTTGTTGTTGTTCATCTTTTTGCTCTTGGACATTGTTTACTATTGATGCATATTATTGTGTTTCAAATTATTACGTCAAACATGCACGAAAATATAGTTTTCTTACACTCCTTTGAGCATAGCTTTTCTAAGAGTATATAGCACAAGGAGAAACTCACTTTTTTCTTTTTCTCTCTCGCCGCCCAAATACAAACATAGTTACAAGCAAGAAACCCAAAAGGAAGAAGGAAATGATTTCCCTGCAATTGTCCTGTCTGTCCACTACGATCATGAAGACTGAACTTCCATGATGGAGCAATTATATTATGCTATTCTAGTAGTGGGTGAAAAGGAAGTTAAAAAAAAAAACAATCCACAGCCACTCTCTCCTGCCATTCCAATGCATGACAGTATCCACCTTAAAGAAATAGAAATGGAGATATCTCTTTCCTTTGGATTTTGTGGGCTCAGATGGGAGAGCTATTGAGTGGGACCTACAACTCAGAAAACTTAGCTTCAAAGATAAAACCCATGGTGGCCCCATTTGTAGAAGTCTTGGTGCTAAAGATAATGCATACCCTCTGAAACTAGGTTGCATAAACTTTGATATGGGTAATGGGCTATCACATGGGGTGGTGAGATGAGAGAGTAAGTTCTTCAACTTTATCTCTCAATATCTCACTATGTATGAACAATATGTAAAGTGAAAGGGAGCTGCAAAACAAGATAGTAAAAGATAGCTTTCTTTTTTCTTCCTTCTGCATGGCTTTCACTAATAGGAAATATTCTCTCTATATGTTGGTTTGTAGCAGGGAAGCTTGGTTGCACGGGAAGATAAAGGATTCTGCTGGAAACCTTCAGGTACCTTCAAATTTCAAAAGTATCCTTGGTTCTGGAAGAGAAATATTTCCAGCATTCGTAGGTCACTTGAGGAAAAGCAGATGGGCTATTTCTTTCTTCTTTTAGGTCTTTTGCAAACATGAAAGAAGAAAGGCAGAAAGATTTTTCAAAAGCTCAAATTTGAAGGGGGTCAATGTTGTAATTTACGTGGCCCTAAGTATGATAGTAAAGAATTAACGTGAACATTTGTTGGCTTTCCTTTTCCACTTTTTCCTAGGGCAATATAAACCAAGAATTGTAGAACTAAAGAGCAAAAAGAAGCAAGAATTTTTGATGAAATTGATATTAAGGCATAAGCATGCATTACGGATATAATATAACATTCATAGTGAATAATGCTATTTGGAGTAGCATCCATGCAGTAGGTTAGGGCACACTTTAGCAGGCTTTCAAAACGTACCCTAGCAAAGTTTCTTTTTGCATGAAAAATAGTCTATTATTCCATGAGTCAAAGTGTCCTTTTGATTCCCAGCTCCACATACTTCCCTCGTGCTGCCCTTCCATCCTGATCACATAAATGTAGCAAAATGCATAATCCTATTCTCTTTTCCTCTTTTCAGTGATTCCTTATTCAGATTTTTTGACTTCTTCCCCTTCTCCTTTTACCACTGAAGGAAATGGATCCAAAGTGCTTGAGCTATGAAAGAATATCAGACGTGAACTCATCAACCCTCTCGGAGTCTAGCCCCAAGAAGCCTAATTTGGAGTTCACATTGGGGAGGCCACTTTGATCTTATACGTATTTGTCTAAATATATATACATATATATATTTGAAATGATTGTATTCTATGAGGGGTGCTGGTGGCGAGAATCGAGTACTCAGCCTGGAAAAATCAGATAAGGAAAGGAAAAGAAAAAGAGAAGGAAAAGAAAAGCAAAGAAAAAGAGAGCCAAAGAAAGACAAGGAGACAAGAAAGACAGAAAGCAACAAAAGGGGAGAAGAGTGGAAAAGGCATGTCCTTCCCTTTCAAGCTGTGAGTTTGAGAGATCCAAATCAAACATATATATTCCATTCCTACGTAAATATGAAATCTAATTGATTTTAGATATTGTGCTGTCATATTCTCTTAGAGAGATAGAGAGAGAAAAGAAGAAGAAAAAACAGAGAGAAAGAGACAGCTTTAAGTTTAACCTTAATCTTTCAAGTGATCCTTGGTAATTGTAATAGAACACTTCTTTATTTTTTTCATTTCATTTAAACCCACCCTTTCTCACATGCTTAACACTTTATGGACAAAAGGGAAAAGGAAGACTTTCAGAATTTGAGCAGCACCAATTTATGTTATATGAAAGGAAAATTGAACAGAAGCAAACAAAGAGAATACTATCCTTATTTTACGTTTGCCGCAGATTTTGTCAGTGTAGAATATTATGCCTTGCATCCATATATTATAATTTCCTCTCCAATATTCAAGCATAAAAGTCTTATCAGATGAGATTACAGTAACACTCATGCATATTTGTATGGAACGTGTATAGTCTTAATTTCAAAGTTTTGAACCTTAAAGAAAACTGTAAGGTACATCAAAAACTAAATTATACGGAAAAACAAAAGAATTCAACTGAGAAATTTACATGAGAATGTTAATTAGATAGACAGAGGCACTTTTTTTGTTTGTATTCAAACTAATTTTTTTACGTCTTACCTATTTACAAGAAAACTTATAAGATAATTGTATATATCATACAAAAATTACATCTCTTAGCAAATGAACAGAAGTAGCATATATAAAATGTCTTTTATATTACATTTTTAAGCACAAGTCTGTCTGCAGAGTACATGATCATAAGCTGTCAAATAGTTTATGGGAGCTGTATATATTAGACTTTTCAGTAAAAAAGTATGTCATTATTTCAAGTAGCAATCATGTTATTATGTGTTTTCTTAATGAATTAACAATCCTTCCTTTGTTAAGTAAGTTTTTTTAATTATAAAATGATTTTAAGAGGATATAATTAAACAATTTGCATATCTATTTATGTAGGTAAAGCATAGAAATATTTCTTGTAACTTTAGTTATTCCAAAAATTATTCTTATTCTTTTGAATTACTAAAAATAACCTTTTACTATTAAAATTTTAAAAATATATTTTATTTTTTTTTTAATTTTTGGGTACAGATTATTATGTAATTGATTTCTGTACACCTAATAAATATAAATAGCACTATGTGTACAAGCGTCAATTATGTAATAATTTACATTAACATAATTAAAATTACTTATCCTAAGATTCTCTTTTAAAAATTTTAATACCATATTTTTGTAATTCAAACCAATAAGATAAGTTTTTTGGAATAAGTAAAATCACAAGAAGTCCCTGCGTGCTACCTTATTATTTGTATTATTTTTACTTTATTTTTAAAGAATATTCACTTATTCATTACTATTTTTAGTACTTTATTTTTATTTTTACTTTTATTTTTAAATTATAATAAATAGAAATAGATATAACTTCCATTCCTCAATATATTAGAAGGTACGGGGTATTATCTCAAAAAAAATATAAAAATACTATTCATTCAATTATAACATATTACCAAACATTTTTTTTCATTCCTTACTTGTCACTTTCCTCCCTCCCGTGCGAACTAATCAAGCACTCCTTTCAATTTGCAGTCCACCTTAAATTATTTAGTTACACCAAGTCTATTCCGTTCACTTTTCTAGCTTGCATTGGTGAGAGAAATTTTAGGTTAACCAGTTTTGATGTTTGTTGTTGCTAGAACTTCGATTAATAAAGCGCATGAATTAATCAAAATGGTAACTTAACTCTCTCCTCTAAGTAGCCTTTGGGTCTAAAACAAGAAAATTGCGAATGAGGAGTCAGACACGAAATTCTTGTCAGTTGGAATTTTGTAATCACAATTCCGTGTGTTTCCCTTTTGTTTCTTTTATTTGAATCCCTATCTTCAAGGCATTGGCTTTATAGCTCGATAATCTATGCTCCTTAGCATGAATGGCTTTGTTGTCATTCTAGGAATTTAGCAGTTGCAATGATTAACTTTATCATTGCACTTTATATTTAGTATGGATAAAGGTTAAAGCTTTACAAAAAGAAGATTTCACCTTTAAATTTGTGAAATTCCCATTACGTGACACAAGGGGAAGCTTCTCCGAAAGTGATAGAAATTTAGTGGTAGTAAATAGATAATTCCCAAATCAATCTGAGTGCAAGCTCAACAAGCTTTTTAAGCTTTAAGACTTAACAGTTCCATCCTAGAGAAGCTGAAGTTAAAAATCCAAAAGTGATGCGTTAAGTAACTATTAATTTTACTAGGATCATGTTTTGGATTGAATTTAGGTTATTTAGTATTGCAAACATTTCTTTTAACTTAGTTCAAATATTGTTTTATTCATAAATTAGTGCGAATCTTGGATTTGAAATTGTGACTATAATCTAAGTTGTCATGTTGACAATATTTATAAAGTTAGATACTATAAATTGGCACCTGACTACCATAAGCACCCAAAATGACAGTAATCATGGTTAAGTTGTTGACGCTCTTTAGACTAGCTAGATTATCGAAAGATAAGTCCATGTATGGCTCAAATGTTAAGGACCCCACAATTTCTTGCCTGAAAGAATTCAAAGAAAATGATTGAAAAGAGCCCCGGAAAACTTCAAATAGAAAGTATAAAGTATGAAAGAACAAATAATTTTCCTGTGTGCACAGTAAGATTCCTACTAAATTTTTGTTCTGTAGTTAGATGTTTCATTCAATGAGTATAACATTATTCACAATACAAATGAAGAAAAATCACCAATGATTAGAGCGCCACAATGGGAAGAAAGTAGAGATGGAGTCTAAAACTCAGTTTTCTGCGGATGATCAGCTGCACAAACAAAGTTGAGAACTGAAGAAATTTGATGTGTGACATGTTTATATATTGTGAAAAATGAAAATTAAGCAGTGGAACTACAATTAAGACGTAATACGATTGCGTTCGAATCTATTACCGTAATTTATTATATGTACTTATATTTTCTGGATGTGATCATAAATCACATACTTTATAACCCACAATCTAAAACTTTAAACTCTAGCATCTAGCTTTTATCTTTTTAGATGTATAAATTACGGAAATTGGAAAGGGTTATGCACTTCAACGTCTTTAAAACGTTTGATATTGCAAATGTCAAATGTCAAATGTCTTTGCATTTGCTTATTAAAGGGTTCTTTTTGACATAAAAATATTGTATTTTAAGACTAGTAATTTTATATGTGACAGGTGACGGCGTCACCTTAGACTGGGATGGAAATTTTAAAAAGCTATGCCCACACTTTCATGTAAGAGAAACTATGGCCCAACAAAGTGAATTGTACAATGATGACATTCTCTTTTGCTGAAACGATATAAATATTTGCCAACTCAAAGGCATATCATTCACGGGATTTTTATCAGGCAAAGAACGCTATGTGCATATATGCAAAGTTACTTGGGTTCTTCCTGCTTCCTTTATTTCATCACCATTGCTAAAGGGTCCTTGTAAATTTAGCATTTGTTGGACTTTTCTTTTTGTCTGTAGGAAGCGCAGGAGAGAACTGTGGGTATAGAATGTGGTTAAAAAGAATGGAATAAATGTTTACACTTGCAACCGTTGCTTTGGTTTGAGAATCTGGCTCAAATAAGGCCTAACTTGGAAAAGAACGTAGAAACGTCTTAATGTGAAAATCTAAGAGAGAAGTTTTGACATTAATGGCAAAGCTGAGGTTTCGTGCAAAAGAGACTAAAGTTGTACAATGACTTAAAACCAATGAATACGAGTTAATATCACTAAGTTGGATCCTGGCCATTAGAATGCGTTCAAAGCAGTAAAATTAGATCACTTTCGGTGACAACAAGAAATTACTGGGATGTGAGATAAATGTATGAGACAGTGATATATGAAGATATGAAGAGAGAGAAAAAATATCTGATTCTCTTTCTATTTCGTAATAATCTCAAAAAGAGCTTAAATACAATGTTAAGCTATACAAGTAAAGTAACTGTACAAGAAAAGTTTATTTACTAACTAACAACGGTAAAATAAATAAAATCCTTTGTTAACAAAGGAACAATTTGGAATCTGTAAATCTGTACATCCCCCCCTCAAGTTGAACTTTGATGAAAATCAAGCAAAGCCAACTTGGACAATAAACAGTGAAAGACAGGAGCCGTAAGAGGCTTAGTAAAGAGGTCAGCAATCTACAAAGAAGAAGCCACGTGAATCGGGAAAATAAAACCTTGTTTGTACTGATTCCGCACCACATGACAGTCAATGTCTATGTGTTTAGTGTGCTCATGGAAAACAGAGTTACAAGTGATGTGAATAGCAGATTTGTTGTCACAATAAAAAGGAATCAGAAGAGAGACAGAAATCCGTAAATCAGCAAGGAGATAACTAACCCATTGTAACTCACAAACAACAGATGCCATTGCTCTATACTCTGCTTCGATTGAACTGCGAGAAATCGTGAACTGACGCTTTGTCTTCCAAGAAATCGGACAACCACCCAAGAAGATGCAAAAACCCGTCAAGGACTTCCTAGTCGTGATACAAGAGGCCCAATCCGCATCCGAATAAGCACGCAACGATAAATCCGAATGAGCAGGAAAGTGAAGACCCAAAGAAGGATTACCTTTGAGATACTTCAATACATGAATGGCATGATGAAGATGAACCTCTCTCGGATGCTGTAAAAACTGGCTAAGTTGCTGCACACTATAAGTAATGTCGGGCCTAGAAAATCCTAAATATAACAAGCGGCCAACCAGACGACGATACTCTTGAGGATTCTGCAAAGGAGGACTATGATCATCAAGAAGATTGCCACCTTTAGGAAAAGGCACAGCCTTAGGTTTAGAACCAAGAAGACCAGCATCCGCTAACAGATCCAATACATATTTTCTCTGATTGAAAAAAATACCAGTCTCATCCCGAATAAGTTCCAAACCTAAGAAATATGTAGCCACACCTAAATCCTTAATGGTAAACTACGCATGAAGAGCAGACTTGAGACGATCAATAGTTAGAGCAGAATCGCCACTAATAAGAAGGTCATCCACATACACCAAAAGCATTAAGAAACAGTTATCATGACAAAAGGTAAACAAGCAATGATCATGCTCACTCTGCTGAAAACCAAAAACCAGAAGAAAACTAGTAAGAGCAGTGTTCCACTGCCGAGAGGCTTGTTTAAGCCCGTATAAGGATCGAACAAGTTTACAAACTTGTCCTGGACGTGCCTTAGTGTAGCCTTCAGGTGGAACCATGTAAACATCCTCATCGAGATATCCATGCAAAAACGCATTGTTGATGTCTAGTTGAGTTAAACTCCAACCCCTAGCTGCTGCAAGGGCCAAAAATACCCGGACTGTCACCACTTTTGCTACTAGAGAAAAACTATCATAGTAATCTACACCATGAATTTGATTAAACCCCTTGGCAACCAAGCGAGCTTTATGCCTATCAATGATTCCACCTGACCTATATTTCAATTTGAAAACCCATTTGCTGCCAATGGCTTTTTTACCAGAAGGCAACGTAGTGAGATTCCATGTATGATTATTTTCCAGAGCTTGTAATTCGGACTCCATAGCCTGAACCCATCTCGCGTCTTTACTAGCTTCCAGAAAATTCCTAGGCGTGACTGTTACTGTCACATTGCATAAGAATTCTGCGACATCATCAGAGAGTTTAATGTTCTTGTAGATAGGAAAAGTGTGAGGCAAATGAGGAGAACTGCAAGTCTTGCTGCCATTGTCCATCAACAAACTAGAATGATTAACCACATAATCTGACAGCCAAGAAGGCAACCTCCTTTCTCTGCCACTTCTCCTTTCTGTAGAAACCGGATGCATGTGCTGAAAACTGCCTGAAGGCACATCTGCTACTGGCCTTTCTGCATGATCTTCATCAACTGCAAACTCCATTCGATTGGTACTAACAACTGGTGGGATATGATGATTTGAAAGCTCGTCAGTGACTGATTGTAGTGAGGGTATTGGTGTGGCAATATCCTCCTCCAATTGCTGACCTGCACAAGGAAACAAGTGTTCATGAAAAGTAACATCCCTAGAGATGTGTACTTTTCCTGTCTCAACATCAAAAACCTTATATCCCTTCCTTCTTATAACATAACCCAGAAAAACACATTTGTAAGCTCTAGCAGCAAATTTATCTTTATGGGGACTTGTGTCCGTGGAATAGCATAAACAGCCGAACACCTTCAGGCTATCAAGATCAGGTGATTGTCCCATTAGAACTTCATAAGGAGCTTTCCATCTTAGAGTTGCATTAGGCAAAATATTAATCAAGTATGTAGCATGTAAAATAGCTTCTCCCCAAAACTTGGTGGACATGTGAGCTTGATGTAACAAAGCTCTTGCAACTTGAAGTATATGTCTATGCTTCCTTTCAACTCTACCATTCTGCTGTGGGGTATAAACACAAGTCTTCTGATGAATAATTCCATGAGCATCAAAAACCTGCTGACAACTATAACCAACAAACTCTCCTCCATTATCTGTTCTAACGATTTTAACAGAACAATTATATTGGGTCTTTACCATGGTAAAAAACTTGCTTAAAATGGAGCTTGCTTGATCCTTAGTTTGCATAAGAAAAGTCCAAGTAACCCTGCTGCAATCTTCAACTATTGTTAGGAAATAATAAGCCCCTGTTAAAGATGGCCTTTTATATGGACCCTAAACATCTACATGAAGCAATTCAAAGAGTTGTCCACTATGACTTTCACTGATGGGAAAATGCAACCGAGAATATTTGGCCTTTGCACATACATCACAAGCAGTATCAAACGTGAACAAATGTTTATTGATGAAAGGAAATTTCTTTACAATTTCAAGGGAAGGATGTCCCAAGCATTTATGCCATAACGCAACAGAAGCAACATCAGTACTCAAACAACAAAAATCAGTGTTATTTGTAACTCTTCCTAAAAGAGCAGATACATTCTGCACATCATCAGAGAACGACGTTTCAGTAAAATAGTAAAGATGACCAACAGATTTTCCAACTGCTAGCACCCTTTTAGATTTCTGGTCCTGTAAAACACAAAAAGAGTGGATAGAAAGTAAAGAAACCTTCTTCATGTGTCAAAAGTCTGCTCACAGATAACAAGTTATACTTGAAACTTGGTACATAGAAAACATGTTTCAAGATAACATCCTTGCTAAGTCTTATATCTCCCATCATGCTAACTTTTGTTATAGAACCATCTGGCAAACTAACAGTAGAACTTCCCTTTAGTGGAACTAACTTACGGAACAAACAAGCATTCCCCGAAATATGTATACTAGCCCCAGTATCTATTATCCAACAAGAGGTCATCATGCTTGTATTGCCCAATTTCTTGTCAAGAGCAGAAATATTACCTGCAAATTCAGTTGCAAAGTTCACCCTTTCCAAGTTTACCTTCTCCATGTTGTGCAACTGAGGTTTATCTTTCAACATTTTCGATAACTCCTGTTGAATCAATGCTCGCATACTCATTCCTTCATTATCCTCTTCACTGTCATCAAAAGGAGTATCTGCCAAGTTCACCTGCCCTTGTCCTGTTTTGCCTCCAGACTTCTTTTGTTGTTTCTTAAGATCAACATACCAGTCTGGATAACCATGCAATTTGAAACAACTATCCTTAACATGTCCACTCATTTTACAAAAGGAACATTTTCTATCATCTTTTTCCGCTTTCCATTTTTTATCATCCTTTTCTGACTTCCATTCCTTTTTCTTGCCACTATTTTCCCTGTATATACTGACTTTATCATTCCTGATCCAACCATAAGCACACTCCCTTCTGTAGGCTCACCAAAAGAATCAGAAACTTTTTTTTGCCTTTCGACATTCATCAGCATAGAATAGACTTTATCTATATGTGGATAAGGATCCATCATAAGAATTTGATTCTTAACATGACCGTAAGATTCATTCAATCCCATTAAGAATTGTATGATCTTAGTATTTTCATTGAGCTTCATTACCTTGCCTGAAACGTCACAAGTGCAGCAGCCGCATATACATTGAGGAACAGGTATAATACACTGCAATTCATCCCACATTTTGCATAAAGTTGTGAAATACATCGAAAGGCTAGAGTTACCTTGCGAAATACTCCCAATCTCCCTCCGGATCTGATATTCTTGCGGTCCTGTGGAATCCCCAAATCGTTTGGCAAGCTTATCCCATAAATCTTTGGCAGAAGACACGTACAAGAACGCATCATGAAGATCCTTCGTTAAAGAATTCAAAATCCAAGATTCCACCATGGCGTTGTTGCTCATAACCTCCTCATAATCGTCCGCATCTTCATCCGGAATTTGAATCTTGCCAGTAATATACCCAAGCTTGTGTTTGGCGGCTAGGGCTTTCTTCATAAAAGTGCTCCACGTTCGGTAATTGAAACCATTCAAAGGTGTAGTCACAAGGCTCACACCTGGATTGTCAGAATCTTTCTTCAGAGTCATCGCCATCGTCAAGCTGCAGTCAACCAGCGTCTCCGCAAACGGTTATCAGTGAGCTCCGCTAGCTTTGATACCATATGAAGATAAGAAGAGAGAAAAATATCTAATTCCTCGATAATTGGGATTAGCTCATAAAAGAGCTTAAATACAATGTTAGACTAAAAAGAAAGTAAAAGTAAAGTAACTATACAGGACACGTTTTATTTACTAACTAACAACCCGAAATAAATAAACAATGTATAATCAGTAAATCTATACATCCCCCTCAAGTTGGACTTTGATGAAAATCAAGCAAAGTCAACTTGGACAATAAACGGTGAAAGACAGGAGCCGTAAGAGGCTTAGTGAAGAGATCAGCAATCTGCAAAGAAGAAGCCACATGAATCGGGGAAATGAAACCTAGTTTGTACTGATTCCTCACCACATGACAGTCAATGTCAATGTGTTTAGTGCGCTCATGGAAAACAGGGTTACAAGTTATGTGAATATCAGATTTGCTGTCACAATAAAAAGGAACCGGAAGAGAAACAGAAACCCGTAAATCAGCAAGTAAATAGCTAACCCACTGCAACTCACAAACAGCAGATGCCATGGCTCGATACTCTGCTTCGGCCGAACTGCGAGAAACCGTGGTCTGACGCTTTGTCTTCCAAGAAATTGGACAACCACTCAAGAAAATGCAAAAGGCCGTCAAAGACTTCCTAGTCATAAGACAAGAGGCCCAATCCGCATCCGAATAAACACGCAATGATAGATCCGAATGAGCAGAAAAATGAAGACCCAAAGAAGGATTACCTTTGAGATACTTCAACACATGAATAGCATGATGAAGATGAACCTCTCTCGGATACTGTAGAAACTGACTAAGCTGCTGCACGCAATAACTAATGTCGGACCTAGAAAAATCCAAATATAACAAACGGCCAACTAGACGACGATACTCCTGAGGATTCTGCAAAAGAGGACTATGATCATCAAGAAGATTACCACCCTTAGGGAAAGGCACAGCCTTAGGTTTAGAACCAAGAAGACCAGCATCCGCTAACAAATCCAGCACATATTTTCTCTGATTGAGATAAATACCAGTCTCATCCCGAATAAGTTCCAAACCCAAGAAATATGTAGCAACACCTAAATCCTTAATAGTAAATTGCGCATGAAGAGCAGACTTGAGACGAACAATAGTTGGAATAGAATCTCCACTAATAAGAAGGTCATCCACATACACCAAAAGCATTAAGAAACAGTTATCATGACAGAAGGTAAACAAACAATGATCATGCTTACTTTGCTGAAAACCAAAAGCCAAAAGAAAACTAGTAAGAGCAGTGTTCCATTGCCGAGAGGCTTGTTTAAGCCCGTATAAAGATCGAACAAGTTTACAAACTTGTCCGGGACGTGCCTTAGTGTAGCCTTCAGGTGGAACCATGTAAACATCCTCATCGAGATAGCCATGTAATAACGCATTGTTGATGTCTAATTAATTTAAACTCCAACCCCTAGCTGCTGCAAGAGCCAAAAATACCCGTACTGTCACCACCTTTGCTACTGGAGAAAAGCTATCATAGAAATCCTCACCATGAACCTGATTAAACCCCTTGGCAATCAAGCGAACTTTATGCCTATCAATTGTCCCATCTGAACTATATTTCAATTTGAAAACCCATTTGCTGCCAATGGCTTTCTTACCAGAAGGCAAGGTAGTGAGGTTCCATGTATGATTATCTTCAAGAGCTTGCAACTCGGACTCCATAGCCTGAACCCATCTCGCATCTTTACTAGCTTCCAGAAAGTTTCTAGGTGTGACTGATGTTGTCACATTGCATAAGAATTCTGCAACATCAGCAGAGAGGTTAGAGTTCTTGTAAAAAGGAAAAGTATGAGGCAAATGAGGTGAACTGCAAGTCTTGCTGCCATTTTCCACCAACAAACGAGAATGATTAACCACATAATCAGACATCCAAGATGGCAACCTCCTGTCTCTACCACTTCTCCTTCCTGTAGCAACCGGATGCATGGGCTGAAGACTGCCCGAAGGCACATCTACTACTGACCTTTCTGCATAATCACCATCAACTGCAGACTCCATCTGATTGCCACTAACAATGGGTGGAATAGGTTGAGCTGAAAGATCTTCAGTGAATGAGTGTAGGGAGGGTATTGGTGTGGCAACAGCCTCCTCCAATTGCTGACTTGCATAAGGAAACAATTGTTCATGAAAAATAACATCCCTTGAGATGTGTACCTTTCCTGTTTCAATATCAAACACTTTATATCCCTTGCTTCCTGCAACATAACCCAGAAAAACACATTTGTAAGCTCTAGCAGCAAATTTATCTTTATGTGGACTTGTATCCGTGGAATAGCATAAACAGCCGAACACCTTCAGGCTATCAAGATCAGGTGGTTGTCCCAATAGAACTTCAGAAGGAGCTTTCCATCTTAGAGTTGCTTTAGGCAGAATATTAATCAAGTATGTAGCATGTAGAATTGCTTCTCCCCAAAACTTGGTGGACATGTGAGCTTGATGTAACAAAGCTCTTGCAACTTGAAGAATATGTCTATGCTTCCTTTCAACCCTACCATTCTGCTGTGGAGAATAAACACAAGTCCTCTAATGATTAATGCCATGAGCACTAAAAACCTGCTGACAACTATAACCAACAAACTCTCCTCCATTATCTGTTCTAACAATTTTAACAGAACCATTGTATTGTGTCTTTACCATGGTAAAAAACTTGTTTAAAATAGAGCTTGCTTGATCCTTAGTTTGCATAAGAAAAGTCCAAGTAACTCTGCTGCAATCTTCAACTATTGTTAGGAAATAGAAAGCCCTGGTTAAAGATGACCTTTTATATGGACCCCAAACATCTACATGAAGCAATTCAAAGAGTTGTCCACTATGACTTTCACTGATGGGAAAATGCAACCGAGAATATTTG
>JANSVB020000099.1:523851-536580 GCA_025504935.2 Erythroxylum haughtii
AGAGAAAAGATCCAAGCGCAAACGAAACCGTACTTTGGCATCCCATCGGTGACGGGATGTTACACTTATACTATAAGGTTAGGGGAAGCAAAGTTATCTTCCTATTACTATACATGGATGATATCTTGCTTGCGTCAAATGATTTAAACATGTTGCATAAGGTGAAGCAACTTGTGGCCAAACACTTTGACATGAAGGATTTAGGTGAAGCATCATTTGTCCTTAGTATACAAATTCAATGGAACAGATCTCAACACTCATTGAGCTTCTCACAAAGAGCATCTATTGAGCAGGTGTTACAAAGGTTTTATATGGCTTAATGTAGACCTATTGTAGCACCTATCTCTCATGGTGCGAAATTATCATTGGTATAGTGTCCAAAGAATGAAGTCGATAGAGAGGCTATGAGGAATGTTCTGTATTTTAGTACAGTTGGTAGCAGGAATGTGAATACTGTTTTGTACCGGCCAGTATGTACCGTACCGGATCAAAACCAGTATGAAACAAAAGGTCGATTATATCGGGTTTAAATACTAGTCAGTACTGGCTCGTTTTAAATGGTACTCTGGTCGGTATTCAAAATATTGGCCAAATACTAACCGATACTGACAATTTTAAAAAATAGGGGGACTTTTTTGTAAAATTTTCAAAATTTTAAAATCGCCCTCCCTCCCTCCTTTTTTCCAAAGTTTTTTAATTAGTTATTTTATTTATTTCAACTTTTATAATTATTGTGAATTTTTTATTTTTGTTTTTAAAATAATAATAAATATTTTTTATTACTAATAATAATTATAAATTAAATAAAACTTAAAAATAAATTATTTTTATTTAAATTTATTTTACTTTTAAGTTGATTGTTGTAATTTTAGTTTAATTATAATCTCGACTCTGATTTTCGTTGTAATTTATTTAAATCTGATTGTAATTTTAAATATTTTTGTTGAGTTTTAATTTTTAAAATCAATGATATAGTTTAAATTTATGTACTTTTTATTTCAAATTTACTTTTTGTTCTTATCATATTTTATTAATAAATTTATAACACTTATAAATAAGAGTTATAAATAAATATTAAAAATAAATTTAATATTATATTCAATATTAGTCTCGTTTTAAATGTTTCAATGAGATCTTTGTAATGATATATTTTGTGTAAAGTAATAAATATGTTAAATTTAATTACTTGGACATAAAAGGAAAATATTAAAAAGTAAATGGATAAAGTTGTCCTTTTATATTTTTGGTGTAATGAATAGTGTGTTATTGTTCATTGCACCATTTTAGTGTGTACTTTTGGTGCCTTAGTTGGAGTGATTTTTTTACACCTTTTGGTGCCTTGATTGGAGATGGCCTTAAAACGGTATGTACCTGTCATTGGTAGGATACTTATTTGCTTTCCAAATCCCAAAATTACCCAAATTCAACTCATTTTTAATCAGTGTCCAAACTCCAAACTCCCATCCAGACATATCGCTGCATTTGCTTTGAAGATTTTTTGAAATTATGATACCGCAGAAGTTAACTGAGTTTAAGCTTCAACTGTAGTTTTGAGAAATACATCTATATACATAGTAATGTGAAGTATGTGTTAGTATATTAAAACGTTGAGAGATATCATCAATTGTCCTTGACTAGTTAAGCTGAGCCAACATTTTAGGTAGACCAATAATCTTTTGTTTGGTAACCGGCTGCTTAAACTTTTAGAAAATGAAAACATAGAATATATGCCTAGCCTAGGTAAAGGTGCTTTTGTTATGACTTGCGCAGTCTTTCTCTGTTTTTCCAAACGCAACCTTTTTATGACGTTTTCCAAAAGAAAACTTTATTGACTTAATGCACCTCCATAACAAAACCTTTTTGCTTTTAAAGTGAGTGTACGAGGGATTAAAAAATGGGTCCGTTAGGCAAGCTCTAGAAGCTGGAAAGTCGTAAATTGGCACCGAAGACAATAATGCAAACAAACGAATCAACCAGTACAGTTACAAACTTACAGTGGTGCAGAAGCAAGCGGCAAATTTGACCCATTGAATGTGCGATTTGGATTCGGAATAGTTCCCCGACACCTGAGCGGAAGGGCCTCTAAACTAATGCTTTCCCCCGTGTGTGTCTACTACTTACTTGCAGGCCCATTTCAAGTCTCATTTAGCACCTGGAAATACTCAGGCAGTGATGCAAGTTGCGTCCATAACCAAAACCAGAATGCCAATGTCATGTCACTGCAACCATACTAACACGACTTGCTCTAAGGTTTTCTCAACATATCTGACATAATGATTGCATATTTCAGGTGACAATGAATTTACAGAGTTCTCTGATCAATCTTGATAACTTCAGTCAAGTCCCGACATTGGGAAAATCTAACGTTTTGGAGATAAAAGTTTATTGTCAAATATTTGGTTGAAAGGTCCAAACCAGACCATTGTAAAAAGAATATGTTGCCATAACTCTGATCACTCGCTATCCCCTCCAACAGAGATTGTATCCGCCCTCCCAAGTTCTTCTCAGAACAAGAAAAGAGAAGGGCATTTCTTACATGCCAATCTTGGTATCCGATACCAATGAAACATAAGCACAGAAACAAAATATGTTCGGAAAAGAAATCGAGCAATATAAGCTGTAACGAGAGAGAGAAAGAAAGGCATTTCTCTGCATTTATTCTAGTAGTCTATCGCTACAAAAAAGAATAAAGAACCTAACAGGAAGCAGCAGACCAGCCTCGAGAAAAGGAGTGGTGGGGAATTCCCACTTCTAACAAGAATAGACTGACTGATAAGAAAACAAATTTACAGAAGATACTACCCAAATTTTCTACTTTTCACTTGCAGGAAGGTTCTCCTGCCAAAGGCAGAAAACAACCTTGGCCCGAGAACCAGAAGAATAACATGTGCAAAGTGCTCCAATTTGAAGCCTGCACAAAGAATAAAAATTTGACCTAAACTTGGTTAACATCTGCTGCGCTCCCCGAATCAATCTTTTGGATGTCCAGTCAGTGTTGTTAGAACCCCATCAGAGAAAGAGTTAGTAAAATCAGGTATTAGATGATGCTTCAATGGCCGGAAAACCAATTTCTTGTCAGTTCAAGTGATCCAAAGTCAATCTAACCTGCTCTCTAACAAAGGGCCTCTGACTTTTAAGGCGTTTTGGACCAATCTCTATTGGGGGCGGTTCCCTCATACTCCTTCCAAATTCATGATGGAAGTTGCGCGTTCTCTGTTCTCGTTGTCTATTTAGAGTTTCCTCATTAGCCAGCCTCTTGAACTTACTAGAGATGAGATTCGTAGTTCGCTTGGAATCTGGAGCTTCTTTATGGTCTGAAGAGGATGTGAAAGTGCAATAAGCTTCATCATTCCCGCAGTATTCTGATGCCACCGTTTGCCCACATCTTCCTTCAGGTTGAATTTTCTTCAACCGTTTAAATCCCTATTCAACAAAATGGAGAGAGTTAAAAATTTCAAGCCAGTAAAGTTAAGAAATTTAAGATCAAGAAGGCCAAAGCAGCAAGGTCGACAATGAAAAGCAAGTTTTCCTAGACAGATTAAAGCAACATATAGATCAATCAAGTTAGAGAAAACTACTGCCCAAAGACAAACTAAAGTGATCTAGGAACAACTACTCCAGTCACCTGGTTTTGCAGCTTCAAATAATTCAAAGTAAAGAACTAGCTAAAACAACAAATTATAACGAAGTACAAGATCTCAAGTTCTAAAAATATAATCGAGGGTTGAAGTGACAATATTTAAACTGTCTGAGGATGCCCAAGAGGTCTCGCAATCTGAGCGTGCAGTGCTGACACTTCTAACATCAATGTAGCTGATAATAAAAATTCAGATTCATCGAACAAACATTAAATGCTTGCTTCAAAGTTGACTTAGATTTTGAGTGGCTCAACCAGGTAAACATTTATTGTTGGTATGTTCAGGCACTATATGGAGTGCATATATCGAGGAAATGTTTGCAAGAAGTTTCCAGTACTGTGGTGCAAGAAATTTTCAACATATAAAAATAAACACCATCATTAACATACAATCCAGTGCTCCAGATCTCTTCATGTTAATGATGATCCAAAGATAATGGTAGGTGCAATTACTATGGACAATAACCAACAAAGGAGGTATTGAGATATTTAGATAACAGAGCAGCTACAAATATAATTCTACAATAAAATCAGATATTGAATGGAAGTCATTAGTAAAAGAAGCTCTCTTTCTGAGCATTTGGTTAAAGAATATTTCGGACGTCAACTGTTTTCTTCTCACCTGGAAAATTCCTTAAAGCGATATAATCCTAGAGTCAGATAATTGATAAGCTTCAACTATCTATAACACACATAAAACCATAACTGATCAAACAACAATACAAAACAGATTCTCAGCATTGTCAACTTGACTAACCGGTTTCACACGATGAATCTTTGGTTTTAGTAGCAAAACTACCAAAAATTTTCATGTGGACAGAGAATTACAATTCCAAATATGATTTGAAAAATTCCTTAAAGCGATATAATCCTAGAGTCAGATAATTGATAAGCTTCAACTATCTACAACACCCATAAAACCATAACTGATCAAACAACATTAGAAAACAGATTCTCAGCATTGTCAACTTGACTAACCGGTTTCACACAATGAATCTTTGGTTTTAGTAGCAAAACTACCAAAAATTTCCATGTGGACAGAGAATTACAATTCCAAATATGATTTGAAGTTCATACACAGGATGGACAGAATATAGGACTCAGTAATAATAAAGCTTACCAGATTTTCAATGTGCTTTGAAGATGCATCATTCACAACTCTCCTTTCCACCTTCACAAAAGACCGGCGCTTAACCCTAAATATCTCTGAATCAGAATCATCACTTTGCTGGTCCACATTAGGCCTAACATCTAATCTGCAAACATCAGTTTGCTGGATACTTCGGCATTGATCATGTGTCATAGACAAATGTGACAAGTCTTCAGTGGTTTCTGACACTCTTGGAAAACATTTTGAGCCAAAAGTCAATGCACCAAAGTCTGCCTGTTCTTTCATCTGACAAATATAACCAACAAAGGAACAGAACTTTTTAAATAAACTGTTGCATTGAAATGCTGCTTTTCTAAATCTGTTATTGCACTTATGGTTCTCTAAATGTACCCATGAGACATATTCCAGAAGGACAACAAAGATAATGGCAGAATAAGAAAAAGGAGAAGAGAAGGCCCAATCTTACAATATTGCCTGCTGACAAACTTTCAAGTGGCTCTCCAAAGGAGGAAGATGCAACGCAAGAAATAGAAGGCTCTGAAATTGCAGGTCTGGGATTTTCAAAGCCACCCATGCCCACAGACTGGCTAAGCTCTTGAGTCTGGTATAGAGTTGTGGCAGCAATCTGAGCAGTAAACTCAAAGTTGATGTCACAATAAGGGGAGTATCCATCTACCACACCCTGGACGGTATTTGATGATGGATATGAATATAAATCGTCATCACTTTTCGCGTGGCTTTGAATTTCCTCAGAAATTTCATCTTCCATCTCAAACTTTCTAGCTGCAGTTTCCATTTCCCAAATATCATCTCGCAGAAAAAGTGTATGATTCCTCCCACACGAAAAGTCAAGTGAATTAACATCTGGATAGTAAGATAATGATCACCATGAGCAATCAAGAAGAGAAACACAATGAGAATCAAGGTGCTCTAATAAAGAAACAGTGTAGTGAAATTACCATGGCGAAGACACACGGGATGCAGATAACAACTGCAGTTAATGAAAGCTACATAGCAGTCCCGTTTGCATAAGGTGCAAAGAATAGTGCCATAGGAATTTGATGTAAGGCCAGAGCATGCCCCGGATTTCATAAGAAGCCAGCGTGCAAGATGCTGGAAACGTATCAATTTCACAAAAGCAATCTTGATGGAACGATGAGAGACCAAGTCTGCAGAAGAATAGTCTGAATCTTCAAGTTCTAGACTAGTGTCAAGGATCATAGCTTCTTTGCAGAGAAGTTCTTCATGAGGAAGTAAAGGCATCCTCTTGAGAAGCGAATAACGCCGACTAGCCACAGCCCCCAGAGGGAACCAATCACCAATTGCAAAATTCACAGCCTCACCACAATTGAAACCTATAAATTCACCAACAATGAGTATACTTGTAATGATTACATGCATAAAATAAAATCATCAGGAACCTTAGCAGATGAAACATTGTACCATGGCTAAATCCAGCATGATATGCTCTAGGGAAGGTTATTATGAATTCTCCAGGCTTTTGCACAGCTTTGTATACTGGAACATCATGTTCTAACAAAACATTTGGAGGAAACAAAGTTGTCTTTCCCAAAAGAACATCAAATGCTCCATCCTCCCCCTCAGTTGACAAAATATCATGAGCATAAACATGTTCCTTGACCACCTTTTCAAACTTTAAAGCTGCGTGACCAGGAATTCCATACCATGTTTTTGATGCCCCACAATGATGGTAATTGATACTGATATAAAAAGAAGAACGTTAACCATAAGAATTTATGACCATAATTTCATCAAAGTTGCAAAATGGATGGTTAATCTATGTACCTGTACAAATAATGATCCTCAACGTGCCAAGCAAACACACTAAACAGCATTCCAATGTAAAGCATGGGATCAGTTACGCCCTGAAAGGATTGAATGCAAGCCAAGAGGGTTAATAATTAAGAGAATAATTACTATAGAAGAAATAGTTCCTCAGCTACTTACAGGAATTGCTGTTTCAAGAAGTCTCAAGATGGACTTTGGCAACCGTGAAAGTTTCTGAATCAACAAACGGGCGGAATTATTGATTGATCTATATACAGCATTCATAATATAATAAAACATAAATTTCCAAGACTCAAAAAACAGAAAGCTGCTCTTTCTTGTTAGAGTTTCTACTTGCAAAAAGGTAAATCAATGCCCAGGAAAGTGAAAATGAATAAAAAATGAGAATTTTGAAAGAGACAGACATCTCAGATAAAAAACTAACTGACACTATCTCGCAAGAACATTTTCCCCTCATATCACATAAATGAAATTACATCTGGAAACCTGTATCGGGACAAAATTTAGAAATTAGAAAAGGAGCTAATCAACACCTTTAAATTCCATTTGCTAGTTCCAAGCGGATCAGTGGGAGAAGATGAAAAGGCACTGCCATCAACATCACATGCATATTCAACTGTTTCTGTTTTTCCACATGCAATTTCACGCCAAAACTCTTTCTCCAAATATGTTTCAGGAAGACAGCCTGCACTACAATATCTACGGGCAAAAAGCTTGTTTGCCATTTTCTCGAAATCACGAAATGTATAATTTCTGAAAAGGTAAACTCATATTACAAACCGGATAGGACATTATACTCTAAAAATGCAGTTCATTATATGAGAAAAAATCCTCACCTTCCACTCATGAAAAAGGTGACTTTGTCATCAGTATCCCATTCAGCAAGACGAAGAGGTTGTACTCTGGTTGTGAACTTAAAACCTACTTGCTCCCTCATCAATACAACCCCAGCAGGAACAGAAACACTCAGAGGAGAAACAATTTTGCATATACCTGAATAGTGTGTTTGAGAACAGAATTAAGTGTAACTTTTAATGTAAGTTATCCATAAAATAATTTCCCACTAAAATAAATTTTGCGAAATATAGAATGACCATACCATATTTTGAAGCTTCTGGTGCTATTTTTTGTAAGAATATCAATGGATCCTCAAACTCTTCCTTTGTTGGCCGGTATACAGGACATTCTGGAATATTTTCAGTCCATTCCAGATCACTTGTATTGAACTTATCCACCTTAGGCTTCAAAAAGGCATCCTTCCCACTGGAAGCACTAAATCGAGAAAATGAACCAACAGTAGCTTGTAACCTAACACCACATGACGCTGAAGCCCTTAGAGCATCCCCTCCACTTCTACTCATCATTTTAGTGACGTTTACAGCCCCCGTTGAAGACTCTAGCTTCAACCGTTCAAGCCTCTTACGCTTCAAATACTCTAACCCATTTCTAACCTCTCTGGAAAAACATGATCTTCCTTCCACCTGGTGAAAGCCCAAAGCCATACGGCAGATTCAGATATCAACGTAAGTATAGATGTAGAAACAGGACCAAAGCACAAAGTAGGTAGAGAATGAGCCAATTATTTCCCAAGTAAAACAATTAACTGACTAGTAAAATCTTGTCAGAAAGTTGGCATTCAGGTCATATTAAACAGCAAACGACCAATTAATGAGTTGCCCACAAGGATTAGTAACCAACTGAAAAGGCATCTACACACCATGTTTCCAATGCAGAGTTGCCCGCAACGATTCATTAAGTCAAGGTTATAAGGCGGAGTTTCACCACATGAGACAGATAACATCATGAACGTTAATAACCTAATATCTAAATTCTTGTCTATTTTAATAAGAGATGCCCGATACAAGAATTTGAACTTCTAGATATTCGGTAATGGACCACAGTGAATTACCATATTACGTGTGATAAACCTACAAGAAGCCACGGCAGTTAAAGAAAAAGCTTCTTAGGAAAAAACAAAACTGCATGAACTTTTGACTAATCCCCTATGGTAAGCTCCTCAAACCAAATATTCCGTTTAAATATTTGCACCAGACGGAATCGCTTACCAAGTCAATCACATGTGACCAACATGGAATTAATCATTTATCATAATAACCAAGAGCAGAAGAGTTGCTGACTGGACCCATGTTGAACTGAGAGTCAAAGAAGCATAAACTCTCGGCACGGACATTTCAAACACAAGTAATTTGACCTAACTAGGTCCAAGACCGTTTCAACCATCTAGCATTTACAATGATCTTTTCACCTTCCAAGGTTAAATCTCATCCAGAAATTCCTTTTAAACATGGTCAACCTCAATATTCAAGGAACGCCTGCGTCAATTTTTACTGCCTCAAACATCAACTGTAACTCAAAATCAATAGAAACCAGAAATAAAATAAAAACATCGAATTGTTCACCTTCCCAACAAAATCATAGCTAATCGCAACTTCAAATTAAAATCCAAACCAAAAGAATAGAGATTAAAAGACAATGAAGCACGACTTCATGAAATTCCTTCAGCAAAATAAAATTATAATTCCTAAAAAAAATACAAAACGAAAAGAAAAACGAGACGAAGAAGCTCTAGTAGAACATGCACCATAATAACCCGAAGTGGGAAATTAAACCAATTAAAAAGAGTTTCTATAAACAGACACGCAAAATAAAGGAAACAATTCCAAAATTTGAATAGGCCTTTGCAAAACAGAACAATGTCTCTAAGATCTGAACAAGAAAAATAAATTCGACAACCACTGAACGAAATTATCCAGAAACGTCCGTAAATTGTGAATATAATAACAAAACAACAATACAAGCACGTATATGTGATTCACTAACCATTTCATGCCGCGAACGCCCTCTATGCGCCTCCGTTTTTCTGCGAACTGTTAGGAAACAAAACGAGAACGAGAAAGATCGGACAACCCGAAACCCGAACCCTAGATCACGATCTTCAACGGTAAAACTTCAAAGCAATGCATTAAAAAGGAACCAAACAGCCCACATTCTCACAAAACGCTTAAAACACGGAGATACAAAGCCGGGTGAGGAGATCCGAAACCGTCGTCAAACAGGGTCCCGAAAACGTAGCTAAACGAGCGGGAGGAACCTCAATTTGAAGAAAATAGGTTGTTTTCCGTCGGAAAAGCCAGAGGAGTCGCCGGAATTGGAACCGGTTTTCCGGCGAAGCAAAGGAGTCTTCCGGTGGAAGGTAGAGAAGATAAAAGAGGAGAGAGAAACAAACAGTGGACGATACAGAGAGCTGGTGGGTAATGGCTTAGAAAACCGAAAAAGAGCCAAAAAGAAGATAATATATAGTTTTTATAGCGCGGAAAGGAAACATAAAATGGTGATATTTTATTTTTGTTATTGTTAATTATTTTAATATTTATGAGAAAATGAATCAAGTGAAAAAGAGGGATAGAGTTGTGGAAGAAAGTGGTGGTTGTTAGGTGGTTCAACCAAACGACCTCGCCGGCCAAAACGCGTTTTATTTTGTGGTTGGGTTCATTCGGGTCACGTTTCGCTTCTTTCGGACGCATTTCCGTTTCCACCGTTTTTTACAAATTTAGCCCCCAAAAACCTAATTTTTTATTTTTTTAACAGAAAGAAAATAATATTCTTTGGAGAAAGATGGGAATTTTAAGTGAGGGCGTTTTGGTCAATGTAGGCGACGGTTTTCTCGAAGTTTTATGGCCTCTGCCGCGGTCAGAGAAAAGAAAGAGCCTGGAAGGACGAAATCATCACGTGCTTTAGAGAACAGTTTGGCGGATAATGAAGCGAGCAAATCCAACCGTGCATCCACCGAGATGGAAAAAAAAATTTGTACGGGAGTCGAAAGAGCCAACGTAGAAGATCTGAAATGAAAGCCGCATGTACTTTTTCCTTCGTCCAGCCGACTTTGCACAGAATCATTTCCACCAACCTTCTAATTAGTTAGACTACGTTTTCAGATGACACTTGTGTCCTTGTCTGGTAAAACAATTGCTCTCACAAAGCCCAAGGGCAGAATGGGAATTGAGAAGTGGCTAAGGCATCCGTAATTTGGGTTGAACTAACCCTGAAAGGCTGACCGAGCGTGACTCCATCCAAGCACGACGACAACTCGACGCGTGGAGAGATCTGGGTTCAGAGAAGTACAAGTGGCGCACAGACAAGCACCGGGTCTTTTACGGATTATGCGTTGTGTAACTGTGGGTAGTGCTGGATTTAGCTGGCGGTTACAGACCCATAGGTGACCGGTCCCAGCTTTTGTGCTCAAACTACTATTCACAATTTCTCTTAACCATAATTTAATAAATAAAAAATGTTGATATCAAATTCAAATCATATCATACTCTTGATAATTAATTTTGCATTTTAAAAGCAAAAGTGGAATGGGTTTCTCTCTCTAAAGGGGATTGGAGGACAAGGGTTCTTTAAAAAGTGAGGCTGGAGGTTGGTCTAATGATTAGTTTTCCACAGTCAGCGAATACGAGGGCATTGAAAGCAAGGCGTTAATAAGTTATTCTTTTGGCGGCTCGGCTTGTTTCACACCCCACCCACTCAATGATTTTCTCACGCTCATTGGCTGGGCTCGGCTGCCTCTGCTCCATTCGCGGCTTCCTCCTTCGTCTTCTATCATTAATTATACAACTAAGATGGCCCATTTTATTATATCAAATTTTTCTTAAAGACCGAATGACACTGTGTCAATCAAGAAATATAATCCTTTTCACTCCCTCATAGAGATTCGCTAAATATTATATTGCGACTGAGCTGGCCTCTTTGAAATATTGTTGCATGCTTGTAGTTTTATCAAAAGAAATTTGAGATAAAATTACATATATATGTAAGTGGAGAAATATAAAACAGAAAGAGGACAGTCCTATTGGATTGGAATATAAAATGAGTTGGCACTGAACTTTTGGATGTTAAAAAGGTTGTACAAATTTCTAGATTGTAAACGTCTCTTTGTTTTTCTTTTGTGCTTACTATGTTCAGTCATCAGCCCCAAATGTCACAATAATCACTTATGGGAAATGAAATGCGTGACAACGAGCTGTTCTAGATATGGAAAGCCATGAATTAGGAATAAATGGGAGACTGGGAAGCTGACAAAAGAACCCTTTTTTCTTGCTTGAACTGAAGTAACTACCATAGTGTTGCATTGCATTTCCATCCATATAAACTTTTACACTACAACAAATACGGAAAAACAATTACGACCAAACCGTACCTATAGCACAAGGCGATGATTTCGTGAAAGCGATATATCTACTTATCATATCATTTTTTTATTATATTTTAAATTCAGAAGTTTTATTAAAATTTATAATATTATAAAAATAATAATTAAATATTAACATTTTTAATTTATTATAAATATGATTCACAATAATAACCTTTCCCGCTCCTTCCAAACTCTCTCCCACCCAACAGTGTTAAAGTCGTGGGGATTAGGGTAGTTTGCAGTTTCCGGAATTTGTTAATGTAGGCGTTACATTTCTGGTAGTGCCCCATTTATCATCGTAGCCACCGGCAAGCAGAAACGGACAGAACCTCAATAAAAGGATACCAACTTCATTAAATGTTGTGAAACAACGTACCCAAGTGGTCAATGTAAATATGCAAACAGAATGTTAAATTATACCCTCACGTTTAAAAAAAACAAGTAAAAGAGATTAGGTCTGGAAAGTAGAAACTTAAAAAAGAATGTATAGAAAACAAATGGGGTTGGCCACCGGCACCTCGCTCGCGTTTTGTATGAGCATGTAACTAGATATACAGTTTGTTTCCGGTGGCCTAGTTAGAGATCTTGCCGGCTTTTCAGTTTTCCTTTTATTATTCTCTTTTAAATTGAGACATTGGAATAACTAAATTCATAGATTTACAAGAAAAGATGTCCTGAGATGATGTTGCAACGATCAGTTCTCCGGACATTGTACCGTGCAAACTCTTCTTCTAGTATAATTTTTGTATGAATTTCAGCATTTCTAAAAATAAGGAAGGGCTATCTGAGCGCTATTATACAGTTCACAAAAACCATTTTATCTTATTTCAAAACTACAATTACTTATAATGAAAGCCAAAAGTGATCATTAATACCACGTTGATCCACATAGAGACTGCCCTTTTTGGGATCCTTCAACCCAAAAGACTTTCCATTAAATTCAACCAAAGAGATTCT
>JANSVB020000099.1:536680-549936 GCA_025504935.2 Erythroxylum haughtii
TCTTCTTTATAACCACGTTTTGGCATCAAAATATTGTTCTGATTGAGTGACCGATTTTCCCAGGAATATTACGCCATAACAAGACAAGAGCCGATTTCAGTTGCAATGGACCAAAGATAAAATTTAACTATTCAATAATGAAGCCTTTTTAACTATACCTCTCACCAACTATTCCTTTTCTGTAATAAACAACCCGTGTTTATTTCTATCCAATTAGCTCCACCACCTTACCAACAGCACTCGGGAATAGTTTTTGGAATCTTGGTGGCAGTAGGTACCTCAATGCAATAAACATATGTATAGTATGGTCTTTTCTTTTCTAATAGGTTAGCTTAATATTATTATATAGTACAAGTCGTGGCCCTTTGGTGTACTCAACCCAATTAGGTTCTCACCAAATTAATGGAAAGCTGACTAAACAAAGAAAAAAAAATACAAGTTGGGTCACCATTTGTGCATTTAATTATCCCAATTACAAATAGTAATGTTACTGCTAAATGTGCTTAATGAAGTCCTAATCAGTCGTGTCTAAGACGCGGACAGAAGTTAATGTCCACGAGTTGCATGGTGTGGAATCATCATCATCATCTAAATCAGGTTAGCTGTATATAGTAACCATGTCGGTTTTTCTACCGCTAGATTCACGACTGATTTGGGCATGAATGATCAGAAATAGCAGGATCAGAATTTCACCTTTTTCTTCGTTGCATTATTTATTAGAAAATAATGCCTACAGAAGATGCTTAATTCTAATTCCAATGCTCCGTAGGATCTTGGACTCGTTTTCCAGTAGACGGAGAAAAAATATATGAAAGTTTAATATCTTGACGGATCAAGAATTCCCAAGATGGCTTGACGGCATATTCTCGTCACAATGAGCGCAGGACTGAAGAGTCAAGAGTCAAAAATGGGGAAAAAAAGAAAGATTTAATTTTGAATCATTAATTTGTAATTGTGCACTTGCAGGTTTGATCTGCAATTTTAGACCAATTAATTTGGCGTGGCACTAGTTGTCGACTAAATAACGCTGCACGTGGTCAAACTCACCTCGAAGTGTGGAATGTTCCACAAAAGAGAAAATCATATGAATATAACCAAGTCCAAAACCTGGAGTACAAGGATTCAGAAGCTGACTGGTTTTACAAGACACTCTCAAACAAAGGTTGCCGACCCCTTAGCGAAAAGCTTTACGCAATTGTCCACAACGTGTCACACGCTATCGATGTATGATTTGTTCAAGAAGTTTTTACATGGAAACGGTCAAGGACTAGGAAAAGCGTTTCAGCCTTGAACCCACCTGACCAAATCTTTGAAATTCTTTTCTTTTTTGTTTCCGGTTCCAGCGAATTGACACACACGACTTTCAATGTATACGTCTTAAGATTAAAAAATGATTTTGTCCTCCTCTTTTTGTCAATTCCCTTTGGCTATCTCTTTATCGAAAACCACCTAGCTACAAAAAGTTTGGTTCTTGAAAAAGGCTTGGGTTTATGGCATGGAAGCTACCACGTAGTAGCCACCCACAAAGGAAAAGGGAAACCCAACTTTATAATTTGTTTGCAAGTTCACATGAGGGGTGTTGAACGCCAAGCTTTCACATTAACATAAGCTTATGATTCAGTGCCACATCTAGAAAGTTTGTAGGTTACATCCGCGTGGGGGGTTACTTTTATTTCCTTGGAAGTACTTCTTTTAACATCATGTTGGGTTTGTACCTCTCTTTTCTGTTCCTTTATATATATATATATATATTCTATTGTTAGGAGGTACGAAATGAGAAGGCCAATTCTAGGTGTCGAGGGATTGTGCAAGGTTCCATAGAAAACCATAAGATTCTTTCCAATTGTCATCTTTGTCTGGTTGTGCCTCTTTGTTTTATTCTATTTCTTTACTTTCAGAACTTTCGTGAGTTGTACCGGTGAAGTGGAGGATTCCCATGGCACGTCAAACTGTCCTCTCCATTTCTTTGCGCCTGTAAACTTATCTGTCTTTCTGTTGGTGAGCAGTTGCATTTTCTGATGGACTGTCCTAGATATGGAAATGGAATCAATGCACCTACTCCACACCAAGGATTGGATCTACATGGGCTTATTTTACTAGGAGTCTATGCCACTTTTAACCTAGATTCTCCATAATTAGAATTATATTGTGGGGAAAATAATTCTTAGAAACAAGAGAGTTATTATATGATTACGTTAGGTATAATATCCTTTAGTTTTAAATTAAAATTTATTATTAGAAGAAGAGCATTCACTGGTCGTGTATCAAAACACAGTCAAATAAATAAGGTGAAAATGAGGTATAAATACAATCTTTTGATTTCGTGTAGAAAATGTCAAATAAAAGGAAAATGTTTAAGTTAATGTAAATTAAATAAAAGAAAAAGAACGGGAAGAAGAGGAGAATTCATGAGACGTAGACCTCTTTCTTTTCTTTCTTGTGTCAAACGATAAAATCAATCTTTTATTCTATTTCTCCTTGCCTAGTGTACTTTCAAGCGTCAAGTCCTCAAACGTCCAGTTGCTTACGCTTCATAGCATCCCATTTCCTGAAATTATATAAAGTTTATTTTTTAATAATTAACCTTTTTAATTTTAACAACCCTGTGATCTTATAAGGACAAGGCATGTATCTGCTTTAGTTAAATTTATAGTTGGATAAGGTCACCAGAAGTGTTTACACCAGGCCAATAAAGTCTAGATCCTCTGTGTAATATTATGATATTTTATTATGTTCAATGAATCTCAGTTATTTATTTATATGGGTCTCATGTAGGTCCCGCGTGGACCTCTTGTGAGTCTCGTAAAATAAATTACTGAGATTTCATGAAATAGAATAAGACATAATAATATTAGACAGAAGATCTTGTCCCAAGCCAATAACCTGTAGTTCAGTTAGCATTCAATACTCGATTTAGCATTTCCTAAAAAAAATTAATTTAGTCTTTGAAAGTGAAAGCACCTAATGCCCACAAGCCAACATTGTAAAAGCCAGAGTATTTGTAACTAGATGCCTGTTGCCGCTGGCCGAGTTAGCATTAGGAACCCTAGGGGCAGCCCAATTAATTTAAACGCATACCCTTTTCTTCAATTACGGAATTATTTTTGTTATCCAGTTGTTGCCCCCTAAAGCTAATTAGGCCATCTAACGATGTAACCCAATCTTGAAGTACATGCCTGTCTCTGTCAACTAGAATACTTGTCCAAAGCTAAGAAAAAATAGTAGACAATGGCTGTACATAATACTGACCCATCTCAAGCTGACTGGCGTTTTGGAAAGATGGTGATTGTTGTTAGGCAAAGACCAATGACTGACCTCAATTATTCTTACCTTTTCGGCTTGGAATGTGCGAGAATCAGAAAACAACAGCTCGCTACGATGGTTAAGCCCCTCTGCTGTGAATGGATTGTTGTACACCTCAAGGCTATTAATAACTAACTTCCTTTTCCTAGGCTGGCCAAGTAAAACTGTAAAAGGGGTTGAAGATAGCTTCTTTTATTTCAGCTTCAAGACCAAATGGCGTCAGATAAAAGTCCTGTTGTTCAATGCTAACCCCACATGTCTTACTCAAATGTCTAAAGATATTTGTGATATAGCTTTCTTCATTTTCTACTTTTGGTTCAAATGTAAATGCCTTACTAATAAAAGGCAATTGGTTAGATGCTATTGGAAAATTGGCGGTTTCCCTGGCCGTTGCAAATCATTCATTAACATGATTGGACACCCTCCAAAAGCACCGCATCATGTATTTCACTTCTCAAGTAGATAAGGTTGGTGGGATGAGATTAAAGGAAGGAGAATTCAACCTTAGGTCTCCAATATAAGGAAAGAAAGTAGCTCCTAGGCACCTAATTCATCAAAGACGATCGATCAAGTGACACTCATGATCAAACATTTACGGTAATTACGAGGTCTCTCATCCAATATTTTACTGAAGTACTATCACTTAGAACCATATTATACCCATGAAGGTGTGCGTGAAAGTGGAAATAATTTTTCTATATTATTGAATAAAAAATATACAACCATATATAGCTTATTATAAAATAAGTTTAAATCTGGAAAGTTATCCAGATATATCTAATTTAATCTAATATGGTCTAATCCTTTAATTTAAAGGATTTGAATATATTCTATATTAACTATATACAACTTATTTATATATCAATATAATCTAGATGTAACTGTATAATATCTGTAGAAAAATATCACCAACATAAGACTTTCATACTCATCTGCTTTTAGTTCCAGGAATGAGATGGAAGGTGTAATATACTGACTTGCAACTTCTTTGTATGGAAATGTTTTCAAGTAGGGATTGGCATGTCCAATGCTGGAGTTTTAAATTTGGTCCAAAGTTTGGTTAGGTTAGAACTATGTTTTGATCAAAATAACATTGATGTCGACTTGAATTTATTAAAATTACATATTCAAATAATGTTATTATAAGCAATCAAAATTATTTTGAAGGAGAAAATAATAATTATCATGCCTTTTAAATTAGATTTCAACCTTAATTTTAGTCTATTAAAATCTATTCTATTAACTTTTATGTTAGATGGAACTGAGTTTTATGCTTCCAAAATAGCTCTACTTGTGATTCGATGTAAGTACACATATGTCAAGAAGAAGCCTATACGATTAATGTCAAGTTACAACATAACTGCAAATATAGTTGCATTGCACGTTTTCTTAGATTCTTAGGACTAAAAGGGAACATTTCGTTGTGAAGAAACAATATAAAAACGATAAGGTGCTTTTGTGCAACAACAGAACTAATTATGAAACTTAAGTGAAACACTAGCAGTGACAAAGTTGATTAACAAACCATTAACAACCTCTAACGTAATCGTTGTGATTATTTTCTCCTACGTTAATTATTGATAAAAACATGAGAAGGAGTTATAAGAAATGGTCAACCATTAATATGCAGGCATAAAATTTGGCTGTAGTTATAAACTTGAGACCTTGTCGCTTATTGTATTCAAGAATAAAGCAAAATATGACCATGTCATGAGAATAATGTGCATCCGAATTTTAACATTATTTAAAAGCAAAATGTGTTGAACAGTGACATCTTTGATTGATAGCCCGTCATCCCGGTGCAGTACTTTTTTAATTTACAAATTAATTCAGTTTGTACTCTGTAATCTGATTATGGAAAAGCAATTTTCCTTAGCCAATTGTATCTTTTTTTGCATGCCCAAAATATGCTGAAGGATAAGATCAGATTAGATGGGGAAAGTGACTTTTAACTTCTATTGCCAGTGAATGACACGATAATAGAATGTTGAAATTATAAAGGACAACTGACCTCAGATTTGAGGAGTTTTGTTTCCTTTCCTTTTAGGAGTTTTAAGGAGACAGACTTGGCCCACGACCTTTTAGCTCTGTCGCTATCTCTCCCCTAAAAGGGAATGACTTTTATTGGCTAAAAGTGTTAAGATTAACTTGATAGATCATTATGTGTAAAAGACAGGCCGTTTGATGATTGCTATGAAATAGAGCATTGAAGCATGACACTGCATAATTAGATTGAACAAGTATTTGCATTTTTTAAGTTGTTTTTCATAACTCAAATACAAGGCATGTCGAAAGGGAAAAGCATATTAAATTAAGAATTATATTTTTACCTTGTATTACAACTAACGCATAAGAGAAACCTATCAAAAATAATACTTAAAAAGTTAGTTTGTTCACGTAAAATCTTTATATTGGATGTTCCTTGTGCTCAATTGTTAATTACAGCCTCAAAACAGATTGGACAACTCAAAAATATATTTCATCTCTGAGTTATTTATGCTTTAGACTAAGATTCCTCTAAACTTGATAAGGTTCACAGCTTTCCATTTCCATTTAGGGCACAGAAAGCCCATTCAGTACTCCTTTCCGTGAAGTACAAACCCAAAGCCCAACACAAGTGCTGGACTTTCTTGTAAGTTTCATCAAAAGTTACTACTTTACAAACACCAGCGGTGCCAGTTGCTAAGTTTTGAGTGAGGTCAGCAGTGCCCTATGACCGTCGGAATAGTAGATCTTAGGTCTGGGATCAAAATAGCCCGATCAGCATTAGGGTCAGAAGCCCATATTTTTTAAATGGATTGTTTAAAATAAGTTTTAAATTTTTGTTATATATTAAGTGTCCCCAAAATTGTTAAATAAATAAGTTCAAAATAAATTTATTTTAACAGAAAGTGAACAAAAAATAGTATATATAAAATTCCACATTCATTTAATTAAAATTAATTATTAAAATATTTATAAAGTTAAGTATATTAAATATAATTTAATTTAACCCTATTTCAACCTAGATAAATTGAGGAAAAGAAAAAAGTTGTGAGGTGTATTAAATTGTAATAAACACTATTTGAGACAGTTTCTTCAAACAACTACGTGTAATTGATGTCTTCTTGAACAATAAAAACCCCAAATCGTTCCAAAATCTACTAACGTGCTCTCTTGAGGCTAATGGCATAGTATTAGTTGAGATGGTAAAGATCCAGAACCCCATCGCTATGACATTTCAGAGCAAACAACGTGTGGGCTCCAACAAAGACGGCAGTGCTTGTGAGGAGGAGTCCTATAAGAGTAAAAGTACTATGGGGATTTTCTAACTTCAACTTGTTTGGACATCATGAAATGTGGGATTACTACTAACGATGATAGGGAGAGGTTCTTGGGATGTTACGTAAATTTTGCTGATATTTAATTAATTAAGTTAATTTTTTAAATATATTTTTAATTTTATAAAATATTTTAATCTCCTACTCACAGCTCAGAGAAGATTTGATGAGGAGAACCGGAGAAGAAAACAAGCAAGTATTGACCGCGGTGACGACAACAAGACAGTAAGAGAGAGAGGGTGAGGGTTAGAGAGAAGATGGGTATTGAGTTGGTAAATTTTAGGTTAAAATTTTTTTATTTGCAAATTAATCCTCTAAATTTTTAAAAGTTGTGAAATGATATGAAATTTTTCGGTATGTAAAATACCGATCGATAATCAACGAAAAATTCGGATACTGACAGATATTTTTGACCGATATCAAAATTAAGATCTAAATATCGATCTCCGATCAGTACGGTAACTTCCTGTTGATACCATATCTTAAAAGCTTGATTTGATGACTTAGGCACCACAATTCCTTGAGATTTTGCTTTGCTTGGATTTGAGCTTGAGCATACGCCTGCAGGCTGATTCTAGACCATCCGACGAATCTTGGCCTGTGCTGTGCCCCAAACAATCCAAGCTGTCACATCAAATAAATATATTAATTTAAATAAAAATACAATTTTATTCGCAAAAAAATCATCTTTAATTTCAAAGGATTTTAATTTTATTTTGCAGTTTGTAATCACAATATAAATTCTTGACCAATTAATTGGGCATACACCACGCACTCCACTGTAGTCCTCGAAGTCTCTTCTTATGGCGCTTCTCACCACCTCACCCTACTCTTCTCCCTTCTCCATTTATCAAACCTCTCAACGCTCTGTCTCCAAACCACCTCCGCGTGTTCCCTTCTCCGCCAACACCCTGAAAGTTGGACCCTTCATAACTTCAAATGCCAGACCCAAGTTTCCCCCCTTCCTCTCTTTCGTCGCCGCCGAGAACGATTTCTCTTCCGACCCCGATCAGGATTCACCAAGACCTATCAGCATAACCGATGAGTGGGGAGAAAGGACCGAACCCGAGCCCGAATACCCCACTGTTCCGGACGCGGATCCTCCCAAGGACGAGGACGAGTGGGAGCAGGATTTCGGCAACGGCAGTGCCGGCACACAAGCAAAGGACGATAAAGTTGAAGACTTGAAGAGGTGTTTGGTGGATACGGTTTACGGGACCGATTTTGGGTATCGGGCCAGCACCGAGGTTCGGGCCGAGGTTTCAGAGCTTGTTAATCAGTTGGAGGCTTTGAACCCGACCGCAGCTCCTGTGGACTCAAAAGAGCTGCTTGATGGCAACTGGTTCTTGTTGTAAGCTTGTTTTGACTTTCCTGGACTTGGTTTTCGATAGGTGTTCGTTTACAGTTATCTTAGTTGTGTTAATGATAGCTTTTGAGATTTAGTTGAAATGATGAGTTATCACATTTAAAGGCTTGAATTACTGTCTTGAGTTTTGTGACAGTGTAAAATGCAAAATTTGCCGATGATGGATTGAATGGCGTCATTTAGTATGATAAAAAGTTAGAACCCAACAGCGGACTCGTAGCTAAATGAGAACATTTGTTTTTGATTCGCAAGGAATTTCTTTTTCTTTCTTTTGATTGTAACAAACAATGATGACTTCTATTTCTAAAACTTGGATTCTCAGTTAACTGCAAATTCAGCTGTGAAATATTTTTTTTGCGTTAGTAGATTTTGCCCATATTGTTAATCTATAAGTTTGGACATTTTTAACATATGGATGCTAGTGCATGATAGGTTTCTTTCTTTTTCTCTTTGGTTGTTTTTGCTGCTCCTTAAATTTGTATGATATATGCACATTGTGCAATTTTCTTGGGACATTACCTTTTCTCATATAATATTTTTGTCATATGAGTGGTAACCATTTTGGTCAATTGAACCCAAGGTGATTTAGAACTTGAGCGTATGGTGGAAAACGTCTCTGATAATGATACCAAGTAAAAGAAAAACCATCACAGAGCTTATGTATTGTCTGTTTGTGATTGACAGGAGAGGAAAAGGGTCAAGTAAGGCATTTTTCAATTGCTTTCTTGACTTCTTCTGTTATTGTTTTAGTTTTTTTTTTTTTAATATATGTATATATGAGAGCTACCCTTTTCCCCCAAAATATGTGTTTCGGTCTGTTTATAAGCCCCTTTAAGCATATTTTGTCTAGTCAAATAGGCAGAATTGGTTTGTCAAAAGTCAAGAAGCAATGCAAAACAATGAAGTATGTTCCCTGCAGACTTTGATTGCACGGGCTTGACTCCTATAGTAAAGGAGTTTTGGTATCATTTTCCTGATTTTCGTAAATTCTTCCAAATAGTCACTTGATGAGCCTAATGCGAGGGCATTAAGTAACCAAAAAGTAGGGATTCCAAATAAATGTCAAAGGCTAGGTGGCTTTAGTTTCAAACTTTCAATATATTCTTAATAACTCCTGGTCAAAGCTGCAGACAGCTTTTACAAACATTCCCAAGTCTAAACAGAGCTAGCATACTACATTCGGCTCTTTTTAGTGTTTTCTCTCTATCTCTCCTAAATAGTTGTCAGGGTGGTAAATATCTCTGTTTCTACATGTGCCACTGTTAATGTTTAGTTAACTTGTTCTTGATAAATGAATATCTTTGTGTTTTTATTTTATTATTATTTTTCTTTGGGTGCTTTACCATTACAGTTGAGAAGTATTTAGAGTAATTATGGCATATGGAACATGCAACTAAGACGGTGGTGGGTGCATGAGTCCTGCCTTGAGTATGTATGAGACCTATCATTTTGTATTATTTGTGAACAATAAGTGAGCACCTTTTCAATGACAAGCACTGGATTATAATTGTGCTTTGTCTTGTTTGTCTCACAAATTTTCTTTACTGCTCACAGGTACACTGCATTTTCTGAGCTGTTGCCACTTCTGGCAGTGGGTACATTACCCTTGGTGAAAGTGGAAAATATATCCCAGGCAATTGAAAGTAGCAATCTTTCTATTGTGAATTCTACCACGTTGTCCAGCCCTTTTGCAACTTTCTCCTTCAGTGCATCTGCCACTTTTGAGGTCCGAAGTCCATCGAGAATACAGGTGCTTACTAAGAAGTGCAAGGTGTTCTAGGTTTGAAAAGAGAAAGAAAACAGCATAAATGTTCATATCTTGTGTAAAGTAATTTTATAATTTCAACTTTGAGCTTGCAGTTCATGAAGGAACTTTAAAATGAAATCAGCTATCTTGACATTCAATGCCTACAGATTTGGCTAAGATCTAGCAACATTAAACTAATTTTATTACTGAATGATTTGATGTTACCATGTTATCAAGTGCTGAGTTCTAAATCTTGAATTTCAATAATTTCAGGTTGAATTTAAGGAAGGGACCTTGAAGCCTCCAGAGATAAAGTCCGATGTTGATCTGCCTGAAAACGTGGATATCTTCGGCCAAAATATCAATTTGTCACCTTTGCAGCAAGCTCTCAATCCTCTGCAGGATGCAGTTGCAAATATTTCAAGAACCATCTCTGGACAGTCACCAGTTAGGGTCCCTATTCCTGGGAATCGATCAAGGTCCTGGCTTCTCATCACCTACCTTGACGAGGATCTTCGCATTTCAAGAGGAGACGGTGGCCTTTTTGTTCTTGTTAGAGAAGGAAGTCCTCTTCTAAATCAGTAACGAGGTATTCTTGGGCACTTTCTGTAACGTCTGCTTCATGAAGGATTAAGATTTAAACGGATGGTGAAAGGTGCAGGATTTAGTGAGATGGATTGCTTCTGATCGGTATGTATCTTCTTGGAAACCGATTACACGACTTCGTATAGTAGCAGAACTGTGTTAGCATGTACTCCCAAATAGTGGCAGGAGATGATGTATGGCAAAATACATACCGGACCCAGGTTTTGAGGTCCCTAGTTTAGGCCTCTCCTTTATTCTTGTACTTCTTTTTACATAGTAATGTTGTTTTTCAATAAGTAAAGTGTGGTGAGATTTTGTTGATGTTTTTAAATTATTTTTGACAATATCTTGAAATTGAAAGAGTTTAATCTTTGGAATGACAAGTAACATTTTATTACCATCTGAGTACACTTCATTTCAGATAGTGAAAGGCACCACCAGAATTTAGACTCTACATGAGAGACTAAAAAATACGCGACTTTGATGGAAGAAGAGAAGGCCTTCGATTGCAAAACAATGGCCTACTTAATGTTTGTCCTACTTTCCATTTCTTGTTGTGATAACGCAGACCCTTAAACCCGGTAGCAGATCTCCTCTGCCACGACCCTCTGCCATAGGGTACAGAGCAAGTGGCACGGGAGATCTGAAGCCCTTAATCCCTTCACTTCTATTGCTGGAATTTTTTGAGGTCCCAAAGATGTCTGCTTTTTCCAGGTTTTCTGACAACTGTATTCCTTAAAAGTACTAATAAAATGAATTAAATTGCATTTATTGATATGCAATAATCAGTTAATTTTCCACCACCTAGGTAATTGAAGTGTCACTTAAATCTTTTTAACCGATAGAAGAGAATGCAAAGTACTTTACAAATTTTCTTAGTCCAAAAATACGATATAGTTGACACTAGTTAAATCCGCCAGCCAACAAGGGATACGCCAATCGCCGAACTCTTGGCTGTCTGAGTCTCATTTTCTGTTGTTTGACATCACCTCTAATAACCATAGTCATGTCTGTATCCTTTCCGTCCAAATTGGTGATGGTTCTCGTAAACTACGTAGAAGAATTGACCCTATTATACGGCCCATGTATGCAATATGTTAAAAAGACAGAAGGCGTCACCAATATAAATTGAGTTTCATATGCCGATTTGAATCGGAGAGGATATCAGTGAATGTGGGATTTGGGAGGGCAACCTTCCTGGGCAATCTTCAAAATATAGAACTCAAGCGGTTATAACTCTTGGTTAGATATAGGGAGAGTATTAGAGGTATAGGTTAAAAGATCATAATATTTTTCTTGTGAACATGAGCAACAAACAACCTGTCAAGTTGGATGATGAGCAGATAGCAGAACTGCGTGAAATATTCCGCTCTTTTGATCGAAACAAAGATGGAAGCCTAACCCAACGGGAGTTAGGTTCACTCATCCAGTCCCTAGGTCTAAAACCTAGTCCTAACCAGCTTGAAACCCTCATCCAGAAGGCTGATACAAATAACAATGGCCTAGTGGAGTTCTCTGAATTTGTAGCTCTTGTGGCACCACAGCTGCTGCCGGAGAAATCACCATACGGCGACAAGCAGCTCAAGCATTTGTTCAAGATGTTTGACAGAGATGGAAATGGGTTCCTCACAGCGGCTGAGTTGGCGCAATCTATGGCAAAGTTAGGTCATGCACTCACCGCCCAGGAGTTGACAGGGATGATCAAGGGGGCGGACTCCGATGGGGATGGTAGAATAAGTTTTGAGGAGTTTTCTCAGGCGATCTCATTAGCTGCTTTTGATAATTCTTGGGCTTGAATCAGTTGAAGAGTCTGTTTCTGGCATGGTTAGTTATGCATGCTTCTGGTTTCAGATTATCGCTGGCACAATCTGGTGCATTAAGAAGTGTTGATTGCTATTTGTGAAAAGAAAAACATAATCTTTCAGTTTGTCATAGGAAATTTGGGGAAACTTTTAGTCAATGAATATGGGGGTGGAGTCATGAAGGCTCAAACTTTTGCGGCTTCATGGACGTTTACAAATGGCTGCCATACAACACCTATTATTATTTTGATGCAACAGGGGCAGTCGTCTACGCCGATTCTAAACTAACTCAAACAAAAAATATATCGGAACAAAAGAAGTTATTTGTCTCTAAAATAATATGATTGTGTTGGGTTTTAATCCCTTAAAGTCTATATCCATTTGTATCAAATCATCAAGAATTAGATAAAAGTAGAAATATATATGAATTTATTACGAAATTTGTACTGAAATTTTTGATTTATCTTCTAAATTAAAACGTAGGCTTTTTTTAAGAGTTTTTTAAACTATCTGTTTTCTCTATGAGATATCATAAGGAATTGCGTGTACATTTAATTTAAGGACCATAATCACTTTTATTAAGGTAAAACCATAATCTAATTTCTAGTTTGATCCATCATAAAACTTGAAATTATAAACCCGGTCTCTATACATATAAAGGTCATACTTAAAATAGATGCATAAAGCCCAAAATACTATAACCATATTAGACCACTTTAAGTAACAGAGCTCAACTTTATATGATAACCTTTATACACAATTACATGTATAAGCCTACATGTTTGATTAAAAAATCCTCACAATCTCCTACTTGGAAACTTTATATCCTGAAAAGATGGAACACTCATATGAGCATTGTGCTAATGAAAAACCTTAGGTGGTACTCCTTTAGTAAGAGGATCCGCAATCATGGAGTTTGATCTAATGTGTTGATAGATAACTGTCCACTTTGAACTCTCTCTTTAATAATTAGAAACATGATGTGTAACGTCGGACTTTCGGAACCCTTTTGTGTTGTAATGTATTTGGAGATATTACTGTATATTGATATATACATATGGTTGTATATGAGTTCAAAGATGTATTTAAGTCATTTGGGTGTATATGTTAATGATTTATAATGTTATATGCCC
>JANSVB020000099.1:550036-561514 GCA_025504935.2 Erythroxylum haughtii
TCTTCTTGTGTTCATCATTCATGGCTACATCAAAGCTTTCTGGTTCTCCCCGCATGTACTTTGACTTTGTCGAGTTCCTATTGTTATTGCAATATAGCACTGCTGAGTTGTTGTCACAGAATAATGTAAGTGGTCTTTCAATAGAGTCCACAATGCGCAGCCCCGTGACAAAGTTTCACAGCCATATCTCGTGATTAGATGGCTCATAACATGCTATAAACTCCGCTGCCATGGTGGAAGAAGCTATAAGTGTTTGTTTAGTACTCTTCTAGGAAGTAGCTCCTCTAGCAAGCAGGTAGATATAGCCCGAAATGGATCTCTTACTATCTTGGCATACATCAAAATCAAAATCAGAATAACCAATGATCTCCAACTTATCCAATTTTTTGTATGTGAGCATATAATCTTTTATTCTTTATAAGTACCACATGACTTGTTTGATTGCTTTACAGTGATCTAATCCTAGGTTACTTAAATATCTCCCTAGCATTCTAACAATGTACGCAATATCCAAAAGCGTACAAACTTGAGCATACATTAGACTCCCTATAGCCGAAACATAAGGAATTGTCTGCATTTCCTTAGCTTCAAATTCATTCTTAGGGCATTGACGTAAGTTGAACTTATCTCCCTTAGATATAGGAGTATCACCTGGTTTACAATCCTGCCTCCTAAACCTTTTAAGTATCTTTTCGATATAACTCTTTTATGATAATCCAAGAATATCTTGAGAGTGTTCCTGATGTATCTGAATCCCCAAAACAAAAGAGGCGCCACTAAGATCTTTCATTTCAAATTTCTTTAATAGAAATCTCTTGGTTTCGTGCAATAAGCCTATGTCATTAGTGGCAAGCAATATGTCATCGACATATAAAACTAGAAAATATACTGACTCCCACTGAACTTATGGTATAAACATTCATTTGCTAAGTTCATCTCAAAACCAAACAAGATGACAACTCGGTGAAATTTGTAATACCATTAACAAGATGCCTGCTTGAGCCTATAGATGGATTTCTTTAGCTTTCAAATCATTTTCTTTGCATCTCCTGACACATAATTTTCTGGTTGCACCATAGATATCGTCTCATCAATGTCACCATTGAGAAACGTTGTCTTAACATCCATCTGATGTAACTAAATATCAAAATGTGTCACTAATGCCATTATTATCCTAAAAGAGTCTTTCGAAGAAACCAGAGAGAAAGTCTCTTTATAATCAATGTCTTCTTTTTGTGTAAAGTCCTTTGCAACAAGACGAGCCTTATACTTTTCTACCTTTCTATATTGCCTTTCGAATCTTTCTCGGTCTTAAATGTCTTTTTGTAACTAATAGGTTTCGTACCTTCAGGCAAAGGTACAAGGTCCCAAACATCATTGTCATTTATGGACTTTATCTCTTCCTCCATGACATCAATCTACTTTTGAGAGTTAGAACTTTCTATGGCTTGACAGAAGTTGATTGGATCATCTTCCACCACACTAATGTCAACTTCATGTTCTTGAAGAAATACATCACAATCATCTGGAATTGTACTTCTCTATAGTGGATCTGCTTAATGGCACAGGTTCTTAAGGTTGTAGAGTTTGTTCCTCTTGAACAAGTTGTTGAACTTGGGGACGAGTTTCCATGATATTGTCTTGATTTGGAATTGCTTCTTAAATAATGTCAGGATATAAACCTGACCCTAATCATTGTCAATAACAATTAGAGGAATTTCAACATGTTTCTCTACAAAGATAAGGTCATTATTCCTTTCTCCCCCCTGCAGACTCAACATCCTAAAAAAATTGGACATTTACTGTCTTAAAAATTGCCTTAGTAGTGGGATCATAAAACTTGTAACTCCTGGATCTTTCAAAATATCCAATAAAGTAACAACTGATAGTCCTTAAGTCCAGTTTCTTTTCATTTGGTCTATAAGGCCTTGCCTCAGCTGGACATCCCTAAGTGTGCGAGTGCTTTAAACTTAGCTTCTTGCTCGTCCAAAGATCATAAGGGGCTTTATCAGTTGCTTTAGTTAGAACTCTATTTAGTATATATGTTGCAGTCTTTATTGCTTCTCCTCAAAGTGATTATGGCAAGATAGAATGACTAATCATATGTTGACCATATCCTTAAGTGTTTTGTTTCATATTTCAGCAACATCATTTATGTTAGGCGAATCCGACATAGTGTACTGTAGGATGATACCACATTCCTCTAGGAATTTAGCAAATAGTCCTGGACGTTGTTCACCTGATCCGTCATATCTATCATAGAACTCGCCACCACGGCCAGATCTGATGCTTTTAATCCTTTTATTGAGTTGGTTGTCAACTTTAGCCTTAAAGTTTTTTAACACGTCCAAAGATTGTGATTTTTCATAGATGAGATAATGGTAGTCTTATCGTGAGAAGTCTTCTATGAACGTTATAAAGTACGATTGACCATTCTAAGATGCCATAGGGAATGACCCACAAATATCCATATGGATAAGTTCTAAGACGTTTGAAGCCTTATTAACACCCAATCTCATGACATTTGTTTATTTCCCTTTAATGCAATTAACACAAGTATCAAAATCCATAAAATCACGGGGATCAAGAATTCCTTTGGACACAAGTCTCTTAATTTTTCTTTTGGAGATGTGACCTAATCTCTTATACCACAACGAGGTAGAATTCTTGCCAGTTAATTTGTGCTTTAAACTTCATATACCCACATGTCAGGCTTCATTAAATGAAGCATTAGTGTTAAGCATATATTGATTATCGTAACCTGATAAAGAAACGACACCAACCAAATTTGAATTTTGAAAGAAATGACACCAACCTCATATTAACCGTGATTTCATATACCATGCATACATATTAACCACACAATTTCAAAAAATGTATAACAATTAATTTACATGTAGCCAAAGGTGTCTGTTGATACTTGAAATCACAATTCAGATACCTATTTATCTCTATTTACCTATAAACTATGCAAAATATATGCATTTCTAGATAACTCAATTCTCCATAATTATCAAAATTAGCAATAATTTAATTAGGTTTATTATTTTAACTTAAGGATTCTTTATCAATTTATCTAGAACTGAAAAATTAAATGATAAAAGCACTTAAACATCAACTAAAGAAAAAATAAATATATATAAACAATAACATAATTAACATAAAAATCCTTAAATGACACATAATATAAACTTTGGTAGAAAAAATATTTTAAATCTTCTTTCAAAGTAAAAGTACTTTTTAAGCATTCGTGTGTAGGAGTTAAAAGATATCCTTGAATTGTTGTATTATCTTTTAAAGTAATTTCTTTTGTCACTTTAGAAAGATATCTCCCTAAGTCCCAAGTCTCTATTGAGAATGCTTTCATGGGTAAACTTTACTCAAAACGCAAGAAAAGTGATCGCTAATGTGGTTAATGTGGCAAAAGGGTAATGATGGGATAACCGAGATCTAGGCTTGATTTTATTATATTTTATTTAGTATTTACAAATTATCAGGCTCCTAGTTTAGTTTGTTTCAGTTTGAAACTTATATCTAATTAGGAATTCGAAACCTAACCTTAATTAAGGTTAATATTTGTTAATTTAAATTTATTTATGAGGTTACGTTTAGTAAAAAGAATTAAACAAAATTTTGCCATAAAACTAATATGAGGTCGAGACTCTATCCATGACAAGTCAATTTCTCAGTTGATAGTATAGGTTCATTCAAAATAGGGAAGAACATAGCCAAGGGAAAAGAAGTAGACCTTTCTGTGTCTCGACTCATGACTCGATCCTACAATAGGTCTTATAACAACTTGGTCTTAAAACATGTTGTCAAAGGTGACTTAAAGAGTTTGGGGGGAGCATGCTTGATACTTTTATGGAATATGTGACTGTGAGGAAAAAGTTATTGGAAGAGTAGACGAATGAGCTCACATGTTATGACTGAGAATCTAGGAAGGACTTAGGAAGAGATATGGTGTTCATGGTTCTAGCAATGATAACCGAGGCATCTACAGCTATTCAACAGAGCAGATAAAAAAAACAAATTAGGGAATAGTTAGTATAGTGATAGTCTATGTTTGAATTTTCATCCTTTGATAGGTCAAAGGACCCATTAGTTTAGTTAAGAAGGTGTGAATAGTTCGTTAAGAACCAGACAACTCTTAAAGGAGATAAGATGAGATTAGCAATTTTTCATGTAATGGGAGAAACCCAGTTATAGTTTTATTAAGTGGAGTAGGAAGAATTGGAGTTAGATTGGGAAGTCTTCAAGGGGCATTATAATGTTAGGTTTAAACCACTTATGGCTAATAATCCTTTAGGAAAATTGACTAATTTAAAGCAAATGGCATCAGTGAAGGAGTATCAACACCAATTCCAATCTTTATTAACAAGAAACGTCAATTTGAAACCCTGCTAATAAGTGAATTTATTCATAGTGAGGCCAGTAGAGGGCCTAAGGATGGAAATGCAACAACCAAAAAATTTGGGAGCAACCATGAACATTGCAAAGTCTTTAGAGAGCAAACAACATTGTTTATAGCTTAGTAGCACCATAATTTCATTTGGGTGGACAACTCTGAAATCAATAAGTAATATTATCACTTCTGCGACCAATAGTTCAAGCAACAAACTGGAATTGATTTTTAAGTGAGTTTTTTTAGCAATGGCACAAAGAAAAGCTAAAAGATTGTGTTTTAATTACAACAAATCTTCCTCAACTAGCACAAATGCAAGAGGTCTTTTTGAATAGAGGTACCAAATTTAGATAGTGAGAAGGAGGAGGAAACTATAAAAGATTATAAAAGTTTCCTTATAAGTCATAAGTGCAATTTGAAACTCACAAACCATGCAGCTACAAGCCACATTGGCTAGATGATTGATATGGATGCTAGTGGACTCTAGAAGTACATACAACTTTTTCCGCGAAAGAGCTGTAACAAGGTTGGTCATCATGATGAGGGAATGCCAAGATTATAAATGACCATGGCTAAGAGGAGAAAGTTCTAAATAGGGACTTTTACAAGGAGATAACATTGCAAGTTGGCGTTGATTCGTTTGTTAGTGACCTTAATCTATTTTGTTGGATGGGATTAAAGTGGCTTTAAAAATCAAATGGCTACAAACATTGGGGCTTATTCTTTGGAACTTTGCATCCTTAACGATGAGCTTCAAATTACAGGTGAAGAAGGTAGAACGGAAGGGGTAGACTTCCAGTATAGAATTAAGAGTGACACTATTACAAGGGCATCATTTAGCTTTTGTAGCCTTAAATAAAATGTTAGCTTAATTAATAAATATATTTAAGGAACCTTTAGGGTTACCTTTGAGCCAAAATTATGACTATAATTCCCCTTCTATTAAGAGTAAGATTGGTGGTTATGTGACCATATTGCTACCCACATCTTTATAAAGATGAAATAAACAGCAGTATGAAAAAAATGTTATAACAAATGATGATAAGGTCAAAAAGGTCTCCTTTTTCTTCACCATTCTTATTGGTGAAGAAGCATAATAAGTCATGATGGTTTTGTGTTGACTACCAGGAGCTTAATGCTTGTAAAATTAAAGACAAGTTCTCGATACCAATTGTGGATGAAATACTTGATGAGCTTTATGTAGCAAAATATTTTACAAAGCTTAATCTTACTTTAGGATAGTATAAAATAAGAATGGATCCTTACAATGTGGAGAAGATGACTTTTAGTATAATTCATAGAAAGTTCAAATTTTCGATAATGACCTTTAGTTTAACTAATGCTCCCTCTACTTTTCAAAGTTTGATTAATAAAATATTTCAACCTTACTTACGTAAATTTGTCTTAGTCTTCTTTAATATTACTTTGAGCTATAGTAAAACTTAGATTAGGCACATATAACATGCATTTAGTTTGTGATTTGCTTCAAGCTAACCATCTTTTTCTTAAAAGGTGTAACTACACATTTGAAGTGGTTTAAGTAGCATACTCGAGTAATGTGATTCATGGCAAAGGCATGGAGGAAAGTGTGACCAAAATTAAGGTAATAATGGATTGGTTTGTCCCCAATAGAAGAGTTAGTAAGATACTATAGGAAATTCTTAAAAGATTATAGATAATTTATGGTATCCTTTATAAGCTTGCCTAAAAAGAAATATTATCATCAGAATGGACAAGTAAATTTAGGCTTCAAAACTTTAAAGAAAGTCACCTTAGAAGCTTTAATTTTGACGTTTCTTAATTATGAGGAAGAGTTTATGGTAGAGTGTGATGCATCAGGCTGGTTCTGCAATAATAAGGCCACCTAATTGCATTATTTAATAAAAAGTTGGTCCATTGTCATTACAAACTCATAGGCTATGAAAGGGAGTTAATTGACCTCATCAAAGTCGTAGAGTGCTTGGAGGTCATATTTGTTGGGTAGACATTTCCTCATACAGATCAATCAATATAGCCTCAAGTTCTTGTTGGGACAAAGGTTGAATACATCTCTTTAATAATATTGGATAAGTAAACTAAAGGACTTTGATTTTAGGTTGATAATACATGGCAGGGAGACTTAACTAAAATGTTAATGCCCTTTTCTCACGAGATGACATGGATGGTCAACTCTTCCCTATATCTCATCCATGGAACACATCTTTAATGCCCTTCAAGAAGGGGTAGTCACATTAGAGAATTTGATGGAGTTATATAACAAAATTGAAAAAGAATAATATAAATATGAGTGGCCACTAAAGGATGGGTTGATATTGATACTCTTTTAAGGAAAGTTTACCTCCACATTAATACTATGGTTGTATTAATATACAAATGAAAAAATATTAAGTAAAATGATATAAAAATAGACGAATTGGTATAATAAAAAGGAAAGAATGTACTCTTAATACCTTCATCGTCTAACCAATTTGGGCACAGATAAGGGCTTTCGTAGTATGAGGATGAAGTCGAACACAATGAGGACTAATAACCTAACCACTAGTGCCAAATACAAACTCTGAAGTAATCTTGGACGATGAAATTGCTAATAAGTCTCGTGCAATTACTTGCATGATCGGAAAATTATTTCCACAATTCTTCCACCATAATAATACATCGAACTGCTCATCTTTAAGTTCAGACACACAATATTTTATTAAATATTTATCTAACTCTATCATGTTATACGAAGTCTTAATCTTTTTTTCTTTCATGAATTTTGAAAGTTTACGTGACAAAACGTTCTGAGAAGATGAGTCCAAACTTGAAATTGAAGTCGGAGCTAAATAACCTAAATTACTGCAATCCCGAGCCTAAATTTTGTCCATTATGAGTCGATAATCATTAAACAAATCATACCAAAATTGTTTAATGACTTCTATATGCTTTTGAACTTGATCACCATACAATACATTAAACATTCAATCAAATGAAGCTTTCTTTATCTCACACACAGTAAGAAAGCAATAGTGCAAAGTTTGGTGTTTTGAATGAGAAGGAGATGAATGAGCTAAAGATGCAAGTAACCAGTATTGGGACTTCAGTGAAGAGTTTATAAATTCAATTGGGACAACTTGCAAATGCTGTTAAGAATTTGAATCGGATGACATTTTCAAGTAATACTGAAACTAACCCAAGAGAGCAGTGCAAGGCCATCATTTTGCGAACTAGACAAGAATTGAAGAGGTGAAACTTAAAGAAAAAAGCTCCACTAAATCCAACCATAACTAAGGAAAGAACACTTGTAAAGAAGCAAGTACACCTACACAAGTTGAGAAGGAAGATAACTTAGAGAAGAAACTGGAAGAGGAACTGCAAACAAAAATCATCCCTAAGTTGCCATATCCTCAAAGATTTCAACAGAAGAAAATTAATGATCAATTTGCAAAATTCCTTAAAATCTTTAAGAAACTTGAGATCAACATTCCCTTGATTGAAGCTATTGAGCAAGTACCGAATTACGCAAAATTCATCAAGAACATTGTTACCAAAAAGAGGAGATTTGGAGACTATGAAATGGTATTGATGACTAAAGAGTGTAAAGCAGTCTTGCAAAGAAAGTTGCCACAGAAATTAAAAGATCCGGGAAGTTTCACAATTCCATGTGAGATCGGCAACACATATTTTGATAAAGTGCTTTGCGATTTGAGGACAAGCATAAATCTCATGCTTCTTTTCATCTTCTAAAAGGTGGGATTAGGAGAAGTCAAGTCATCGACAATTTGCCTCCAACTAGCCGACCGTTCTCTCACTTATCCTCGAGGTATTGAAGAAGATGTTCTTATTCGTGTTGACAAATTTATTCTCCCTGCAAACTTTGTAGTGCTCGACATGGAAGAAGATAAGGAAATCCCAATCATATTTGGACGACCATTATTGGCTACCGGAGGCGTAGTGATTGATGTGCAACAAGAGAAACTAACCTTGTATGTAAATGAAGAGAAGGTGAGGTTCAACATATACAGATCGTTCAAACATCCAAGTGATATACCAACTTGCAACCGAGTGGATGTCATATCATCTTATGTGGTAATATCTTTACATGTCTTTATACCTAAAGACTCATTATTGACATGTTTGGAAGGTATGGTTAGAAAAGATGCTATGGATGATGATGCTTGTTTTATGATAGTATTGGATTCTTTTGAATACTTGAAAATTTTTCTATCAAACTGAGTCTTTGTTTTCTGTGACTAATGCTGATGTTGTTAGTGATGCGAAAGATGTGTACCCATTGATTGATTTGAAACTCTTGCCTGAAAATTTGAAATATGGATTCTTCATTGACTCATGTAGAAAAAGAAAAATTGCTTAGGGTGTTAAGGGAGTTAAAAAATGCATTGAGTTGGTAAGTTTCAGATATTAAGGGAATTAATTCTTCTAATGTAATGCATAAAATTTTGATGGAGGAGTCATTCACTCCTAGCATCCCCAAAGAAAATTGAACCTAGCAATGAAGGAAGTGGTTAGAAATGAAATTCAGAAGTGGTTTAAGGCTGGAACCATTTACCAAATTTCTGATAGTTTATGAGTTAGTCCTACTCAGGTTGTTCCTAAAAGAGGTGGATTCACTGTAGTTAAAGATGATAACAATGAGACTATTTCCACCAGGACAATCACTGGATAGAGAATTTGTATGGATTATGGAAGTTGAACAAAGCCATTAGGAAGGACCATTTTCTTTTGCCATTTATAGATCAGATGTTGGATAGACTTGCTGGACATGCATTTTACTGTTTTTTAGATGGGCACTCAGAATATAACCAAATAGTCATAGCACCTGAAGATTAAGAAAATACCACATTTACTTGTCCTTTTGACACATTTGTATTTAGGCGCATGTCTTTTTGCCTTTGCAATGCTCCCGCTATATTTCAACGTTGCATGATGGCTATCTTTTCTGATATAGTTGAAAATTTCATAGAGATCTTTATGGATGATTTTTCTATTTTCGGTGATTCTTTTGATAAGTGCTTTCATAATATGTCTCTAGTGTTGAAAAGATGTCAGGATACTAAGTTGGTGCTCAATTGGGAGAAATACCATTTTATGGTAAGGGAAAAAATTGAGTTGGGTCACAAAGTATCTGCCTATGGCATTGAAGTGGACCGAGCTAAACAACAATTATTGAAAAGCTTCCTCCACCGACAAATGTAAAGGGTATCCTCAGTTTCCTTGGACATGTGGGGTCCTGACATCTTTCTCATAATCCTTGTGGACATGACTCGGTTCTTTGATGAATTTCAAGTAAAACCCTGCATGTCCAAGGAAACTGAGAATACCCTTTACATTTGTCGTTGGAGGAAAATTTTCAATAGTTGTCGTTTTGGCTCGATCAACTTCAATGCTATGGGCAGATACTTTGTGACCCAACACAATTTCTTCTCTCACCACAAAATAGCATTTCTCTCAATTGAGCACCAAGTTGGTATCCTGACATTTCAACACTAGAGACATATTATGTAAGCACTTATCAAAAGAATCACTGAAAATAGAAAAATCATCCATAAAGAGCTCCATAAAATTCTCAACCATAAAAAAAAAGATAGCCATCATATAACGTTAAAATGTAGCAGGAACATTGTAAAGACCAAAAGGCATGCGCCTAAATGCAAATGTGCTAAAAGGACAAGTAAATGTGATCTTTTCTTGATCTTCAGGTGCTATAGTTATTTGGTTATATCTCGAGTATCCGTCTAAAAAATAGTAAAATGCATGTCTAGCAAGTCTATCCAACATCTGATCTATGAATGACAAAGGAAAATAGTCATTCCTAATGACTTTATTCAACTTCCTATAATCTATACAAACTCTCTATCCAGTGATTATCCTAGTGGAAATAGTCTCATTGTTATCTCTTTAACTACAGTGAATCCACCTCTTTTAAAAACAAACTGAGTAAAACTAACCTATGAACTATCAGAAATTGGATAAAGGATTCAAGCCTTAAGCCATTTTTGAATTTCATTCCTAACCACTTCCTTCATTATTGGGTTCAATTTTCTTTGGGGTTCAATGCTAGGAGTGAATTACTCTTTCATCAGAATTTTATGCATTATAATAGAAGGACTAATTCTCTTAATGTCTGAAATTGATCAACCTAATGCATTTTTTAACTCCCTTAACACTCTAAGCAAATTTTCTTCTTCTACATGAGTCAATGAAGATGAAATAATAACAGGAAAAGTTTGATTAGCACCCAAGAATGCATATTTCAAATTTTCAGGCAAGGGTTTCAAATCAATCAATGGGTGCACATCTTTCACATCACCAACAACATCAGCATTAGTCACAAAAAATAAAGACTCAGTTTGATCAAATATTTTCAAGCATTCAAAAGAATCCAACACCACCATCATCTATAGCATCTTTTCTAACCATACCTTCTAAACATATCAATAATGGGTCTTTAGATATAAGGGAAGGAAAAGATGTTACCACACAAGATGATATGACATCCACTCGATTGCAAGTTGGTATATCACTTGGATGTTTGAGCGATCTGTACATGTTAAACCTAACCTTCTCACCATTTACATGCAAGGTTAGTTCCCCTTGTTACACATCAATCACTGCTCCTCTGGTAGCCAAGAATGTTCGCTCAAGTATGATCGGGATCTCCTTATCTTCTTCCATGTCAAGCACCACAAAGTCTATAGGGAGAACAAAATTGTCAACACGAACAAAAACATCTTCTACAATACTTCGAGGATAAGTGAGAGAATGGTTGGCTAGTTGGAGGCAAATTATCGATGACTTGACTTCTCCTAATCCTAACTTTTAGAAAATGGAAAGAGGCATGAGATTTATGCTTGCTCCCAAATCGCAAAGCACTTTACCAAAATGTGTGTTGCCGATCTCACACGGAATTGTGAAGCTTCCGAATCTTTCAATTTCTGTGGTAACTTTCTTTGCAAAACTGCACTACACTCCTCAGTCATCAATACAGTCTCATAGTCTCCAAATCTCCTCTTTTTGGTAACAATGTCCTTGATGAATTTTGCGTAATTCGGTACTTGCTCAATAGCTTCAAT
>JANSVB020000099.1:567144-583415 GCA_025504935.2 Erythroxylum haughtii
TTCCTATGGCTGAATTCCAGCCTATCTAAACGGAAACAAAGCAAACAACTACTGCCCACTAACTGTTTTATTAAATGACTGAGTCAAACAATAACCAGAACCACACTACTGTCTCTCACGCCTCCACGTGCCCAGGGCCACAACATCTCCACACGTCCTCTGCCTCTGTATGAGGACATTCCACACCATAACTCCACGCGTCCTCTATCCCTGCATGAAGGCATTCCACTTGTGCACTTTCTCCTGGAGCATGGCTTGCCTGTCCTTCGACCAATCGTGCATGAACATTAACAAAGTCCTTTAAAATTAATTTAAAATAAGAGATTTTAAACTAGTATTATGTCGATATAAATTAAATAAAACTTTTTAAAAAGGGAAGAAAATAGAAATAAACGAAGCAGAAAAATAGCATGCTGAATCCCAAGTCCCAACAAATAGACATTCCCTTTCTTATTAAACAAAGGAAAATGAACATTATTTACAATATATTCTTCCAGTGAGAAGAATATACAAAATATGACATTTATTATGCACATGGACCAGGATCAAAAAACTGGATATCAGCTCAAAAGTTGGCAGCATGCTACCATGAGCATATCAACTCTCAAACTGATTTCTTGAAAACTTGATCTCAAAATCCAACTGTTTGCATTCACATGTAAAATGCAAACAGAAACCGTCTGTCTACTCAGTTTTGCAGAAGATATTGCATTATGTCCTTCCGAATAAATCCATTGAACCCACTTACTCCCCCAACTCCATACTCAGGTCTCAAAATTTCAGGGCCCCAGAAGCTCAAGTGCCTGTACTGAGTAACAGAGCCAGCTGGTCTAGGCGGCCGTATAATTGAAATGGTGGGGAGGGCCTTTCCCCACACATTTCTTGATGAGGTAAAAAGGTGCCTCTTACATTCTTGGTTCCCAGATCTCTGCATGCTCCCGGAATTTTTCAAATGGGAAGACTCTATCACCCGTTTTGTCGTGTTCATATTTGAGCTACCATTGTTTGATGAATTCAATGAAGTACCCCGTATATTAGCAGAAGGTTTCATACGGTCCAGCCATCGCAGAATCCAGTTCCCAACATTCCGCCCAACTTCTATATCTCTTTTTTGTATATTATGGTGAGCCTGAAGGGCAATATCAAAGACGGCCCTGGTTCGCCTACACAAAAGTAAGAAGGAAAAGATGTGTTTAGCTTTTTTTATGGCCATAAGAGTTCTTCAAATCTGCAACACCACAAGGAACAAATACTAAATACAAGCAACAAAAGTACTATTAGCAATTGATGAAAATCTATGCGCCATGACATACTTCAATGCCTGGATAGACCACTGGCATAATGATAAAACCATGCCAGTAAAAAAGAAAACAATAACATTTAATCACCTATAATACTAAAATTTTCGATTAGAAATGCTACAATGAAGTCCAAATAAAGACCTAAATCCACTGACATCATACTTGTATGATAACCACACTAATCAAGTTTAGAGAAAAATTACACTGCTGAAATAAGGCATCAGTCACTTCATACCCACTCAACTTTCATTCACGTCGTTGCCCAGCAGTGAGTAGTAATTACTAATTGCTAATTCTGTATTTTGGACAATAATAGTCAATTTAGTTGCCTTTGCCTTTCTATTCTGCAGATATATCAATGCAGAAGAATTGGCAGCAATGCAAATAGTACATGTCATAGTGAAAAGCACTATAGGCAAAGTAGTACATATTGTCAATATTGACCCAACTGATCTTGTTCTCTCCTGTGAAGTCGGAGAACAAGTTCGTGGGCGAGTTAGTTAATATAGCACAAAAGATTCTGAAGCCTACATCAAATATAGTACTAAAAGGGGACCATCACAAATTTCATACAATGTTAAAGTCTGCTGCAGAGGTACATGATACTTTTCCATTTCAGCCCCAATTATCAGGCAAGCACATATATATTTATCAAACGCTTGGTCACTCTGACAAAATTCCAATTATGGAGCTATAGGGGCTTTGCGAAAAACAGTAAGGCTTTAAGTAATTACCCTTGTTGAATATTACAACCAATCTTCCCGTTTAAGTTTATCCCATCACTGTTACACACGCTAATCAGATACATAAGGAAAATGTGGATGACATCTAAAATTGCTGTTTTATATTCCTCAATTAGAACAATTGAAATTTGTGGAAGAACCACAGATATGGATTATGGAAACCCATCAAAATAACAACAAATGCTATGGTGAAAAGGGGAAAACCTGCGAAGGAAGTTTTGGATCTTAGGGTGTTTTGGGCTGACGATCCTGCGCTGGAGCTTCAAAGCGAGTCTATAAGTGCGCTTCAGACCTAAGAAATAGGCCGTAGCCACCGTGATCTCCCATAGAACCATCCTCGACTTGACTTCTAATACAATCTCGTAGACGTGCTTATAAGGTGTTCGGTTTAATGTCACAACAAAAGGGCTTACGAGGCCAGTGTCTCTTTATATTGAGGGTAAGCGAAAGAAATGGCATTTCGTTGGCGACAAGCAAGAAAAGTATTCTGGTTTTGGGGCCGCCAGTATATTCCAGACTAGTACGGACCCGCTGTGTATATGTTTATGTTAGTTCTGAGCTCACCGATGGCTGGAGGCCATCGTCGCCATTGACTTCTCGCGTTTGAACGGTTACATCCGAGGCGTTGGCGAATTTGTATAAGCCCATTATATTTGGCATTGGTTTGGGTTCTGTCGGCTGCTGGGTCAGGCCAGGCCTAATCTCTTGCCCTTGTCTTAGACTCTTAGCACTAGTGATGGGGCAATTATTCATCCACACGATCTCAGTAATTAAATTAACATTTCTATGCATCGGGATAATTTATTAAAACACATTTATCCCAGTAATTAGATTAACATACCTATTGATCCAACTTTAAATGTGGGGTTAAATTGATAAAACAGATATATTGTATTTTAAATTTTAAAATTTAAATTTTATCTTATTTTATAACACTAATTAGAATTATCAAAAACATGAATAAATGTTCAACTTGGTAATTTGTTTCTTCTATTCTAAGGTTTCTTGCAGTTAAAATAATTATATTTTAATTAACATATAAATTGGTATTTTTACGTATTAACTCACACATTATAATGAAATAATTACAATTATAATAATTTAAAATAAAAATAAAAACTCCAAAAGATAGTTATCCCATATGAAACTCAATGTAAACTTTTTGTTTTGTGCTTATTTTTTCCGTCAACTTAAGTATTTCAGCCCTTTAACTCTTTCCACGTTGGATTTTTTCTCTGCTTTAACTTTTTTTATAAAAATACTAAGAATGATAACAGTAATCTATCACAATGTTTGAAATTTAATCACGATTGAATCCGCAGAAAAAATAATATTACAAATTTTTATCAAAATTTTTAATTAAATAACTTGAAAAATATTATTTATAAATAAAAAGTTGAATTTACATTATTCCAAATTCTAAAAAAAACTTTCTTCTCGGGCTAACAACTACCGGTTGTTCATAAGAATTCATGAGATCAATTTATTTAAATAAATGTGCACTTGCATATTTATTTAAATATCTCCATATTTTAATTTATGAGATTAATTCATAAGAATGAAATATAATATGTGCTAGTTTTAAAATTCTATCAATATCCCATCCCATCTTGATGAAAATTCAATTATAAATAATTTAAAAATAATATATAAATAAAAAGACAAATATTAAAATTATGATCTTATCATAATTTCAATTGCATAGTAATCATTTCATAGATTTTTACCTTTAGTGTTACAATATCAAATATAATTAATATAATACATAAAGATGAAAGTACCATTATTAAATAAAATAATAGTATCATATATTAAATTATAAATAACTTCAATCAAAGACATAAACTTACAAAAAAACCTAACAATAATCCACACTTTGGACTTGCTCTTCTTTTCCCCTTCATTTGGCTTGAGAGCACTACTAAAAGGTGAAGCATGCGGTAGTGGTGACGAGGATGGTGCGGAGTTAAAATAAACTATAGAACCAAGTAAATGCCCTTTCTGAAAAGTTGAATATATATTAGTATTAACATTACCAAAACTTATTAAACCTTGTAAATTAAATTTCACATACTAAGAAACACACACAATTGGAGTTGATTTCGCAAAAGAAAATTTGATATTTAGGGACTTCTAGATGCTTTAATATCTAGTCGGGTAAATGGGTGGCAAAAAAGTTTGAAGTTCATAAGAAAGAAAGCTAAGCACAGGAGCGAGATAAGTATGATTAAATAACTGGTAATAATTGATAAACCAATTTTCCAAAATCTAATAAACCAAAACAAGTCTTTTGACATAAGGGTGCACTACGCTTCAAAATATTTGAAATTCTTCATATATAAGAACGCTTCTTTATCTTGAGCTTTTACTTCTTAGTCTTAGTGTCACAATTTGAATACCACGTAGATTGGAAAGAATAACCCCATCATAGGAATGCCAAGTATTGGAATGAATAAGAGCCCTAAGTATAGCCTTCGAGGAAAGCATCAAGGTCATTAGTTGGTTTAGCAAAGATCTTAGGCTCTGATACACTTTTGGGACTTCAAGCAATAATATTCACAAGATATTCAAGTTCACCCAACCAATAGCAAACTACTCACACAATAAAATTAACCTAAAAATTACAAACACATGATTTTAATGTAAATTGTTCTTCAGTGTAGAGGTAAAAATTATAGGACAAACTAATATTAAAATGTACTAAATCAAATATCAAGATATAAATAATAAAGTTTTCAAGCTCTCTCACTCAAGAATATCTCACAAGATAACTATAACTAATATAGCAGCTCTCTCAAAATACCTTTTCTAACAACCTTTAGAATTGAGTACAAATTTATACACACACACACACACATAAACATATATACATATACACACATATCAATACTATGAAAGACAATTTATGGATCGATTTATTTTTGTCGTACCTGTATCCATGATAGTTTTGTAAGGATTGATTCCCTCTTTTCTTTGCTTCCTTGATTTGTTTCTTCAATGGTTCAGAAACATCTTTGATAATTTTCTAAGAGACATCATACAACTAACCATCATGTTATTTTTTTAAAAGACAGAAGGAAAGAGCCTTGGACCTGAGATCAAGGCTTTAAGACCCAATAACCATTATCTTGGGCTCTGTTCATTGGATTTAAATCTATAAGTGACATGGGTCATTAAATAATCTAACAATATTCCACTTAGCTTATGTTACAACTTGGTGATTCAATAATAAAACTTTAAGTGCACACAATATATGAAATCGATCAAGTCATCCTTAATTAAATTAAGATGATGGGATTATGGTGGTCACAAGTTATACAACATGATTCCTTCCATGTATTACATATTCAACTCAATTCATAAAAATTTAAGTGGATAATTATGTAATTATTATCTCACAAAATAATTATTATCATTGTATACAACATAATATGGATAATAAGTAAGTGAGTAAAAATATGAATGTAATTGAATTCACAAACGTCATAACAATTTGAGCAAAACAATTATATGTATATATACATGTCAAAATGCTATGCTAACAAAGACTTATCTATAATGCCCATCCGTTCAAGTAATTCAAGTAATTCGCTACTTGAATTACTTGAACGCCACCACTTTGCAGACCGAGGTGGCTTTATAAAAGAGGGACATTTGCAAGGGAGGATAAAGTAAATAGTTAGAGAAAAGTTTTATAATCCTCCTCTTAGCTTTATGGTTATTTTTTTGGTCGTATCCCAACCATTATTTAAAGGTATGGGTTTCCACTTTTTTAGATCAAGGTTTAAGCGACATAGTCATTAATGAAAACTTTGATAAAATGGTTTCTTTTCTTTTTGTACGTAGTTGACATTATAGAAAAGATAGAAAAAAAAGAAGAAGAAAAATTAAAGTTGGCACCTCCAACTTTAATTTTTTTTCTTTTGGAGGTGCCAAGCTTGTATTTTGTGGTTGAGATTATGTACAAAAATGTTTCATGGAAAGAACAAGAAGTAAAATCCAAAAATATTAGCAGTTTTACTCTCTGTATCAATCCTCTCTAGACCACATGCATGCCTCATCTTTTGCTTTAAGGTACTATTTTGATGTCTGATACATACTTTAGAGCACATGAAATCCTCTGTTTCGACCCTCTGAAATGGTGGGTTCGAGTTGATGATGAAGACTGTTATTGAAGGATGATGAAACATCTTTTAGTTTCACTAACTTGCTTGATGCTTGGTTGGTGTTGGTTAGTGAGTGAGTGGTCCGTGCCTTACGCTTGTTGGTCCTGCTCATTTACAGGGACGGATTTTGTTTGTACTGTTAACTTTTGTAAAGCTTGTAACTAAGCGAATCTACAAAACAACCAGGGAATATGGTAATCAAAATTCCTCAGACTTTAAATGGTTGCAATGGCAAAACTATGCACATCTCATGACCCAGGTGGATTAACAGTGTTTCTGCATAACCACTTCCTATATCAGGTCAAGAAAACCAGGTAAAGAGCTACGTACCGAAAGAAGTATTAGAAAAGTCCAGGTTTTGGGTACTGCGAGTGTAGATGGGGACTAGCTTGGTTGTGTGCCAATCATTTAGCCTCTCTGTTAGGTCCATTTCCTTAGTATAGGCATTGATGATACAGTAAGAGAGCCGCCCTTTAGAACTTGTCATATTTAACTCTAGTAACTATTGCTGGTGTGGGGACCATTTTCTTTCTAATTAAGAACACAAAATGGATAGAATTAGAAACTGAACACAACATAGTTATAAATTTAAGGTAAGAAGAAGAAAACATGAAATGACCTGATATGGAACTAGGACTGCAGATGTTGACAGGTTGAAACAGGTAAAGAAGAAAAAGAAGGAGTAAAATTCTCCAAGCAATTTGTTGGAAGTGAACACATTTTGGAACAACCATTCTGGCTGACTAAGTTTGATGCCTGCATAAAAAATTCAAGCATCGAAAAGGAAAAAAATGATGAGTCCTATCCTGTTTCTTTCGAGAACAGATCACCTGTCTAATTAGTCCTGTCTTACTCTGTCCAAGAGTAAGACGACGTCGTTTTTGGTTAAAAATTTTGAAAGCATACGACTGCTTTCAATATGGTGATCTGACAGCAAAGCCAAGCCGCCTACCAGCTTGGCTTTGCAAAGAGACATGGCTTTTAAGACATGTTTATTATTTATGTAAACCAACGACTTTTGCAGTGCAGGACTATTACTAAAACCCGTTTAATATGTACAAAAATGCTTTCATCTAAAGGAGAATCTGGTGCCATAAACACCAAAGATTGCAATGTTAATACTGATGATTTTGTGTCCAATAAATAAACAGGGGACAAACATTTACCAATTGTTGTTCTTCCTCTCTTGCGCTATTGTTAGTATGAAAGTTCTGAATCTTCATGCAGGTATATATAGGCGTTAAATCAATGCACATGGTTTCTATAGTGGAGTATACATGGCTCCTTCTTCGCTCAATATATTTTGAATGTTGTGCTTAGTGAAGCATCTTTTTAAGAATATGATTGATGATAGCTCTTGTTTTGGTCCTTAAAAATGGCAACAAGGCCAACATGACTTGATCTGCTGAAATCTACCAATATCAGTAATGTCCTGGTTGAAATTTTAGCTAATTAATGATTTGCATTTTTGGAGGTTATAATTTTTTGATAGATAAAATGTTCTATGTTTGAAATTAATTTGCTTTGTATTTTGATACATTAATTATGTCAGGATACATGAGTTGTACATGTCATTAAGAAAACTTGAAAGTAGGCAACTTTTTGTCATTTAGTGTGTAAATTTGCCCTTTATGCAGCTTCCAAGGTTCTCCTAGTGATGATAGGAACTTCAGGAGTGATGTTGATGATATAAAAACTGAGGAGGCATCCTTTTCTGGTCAAGAAGATTCAAGTGACCACATTGATACTCTCGAATGGGCTAAGGTCTGAATCTCCTCTTACATGGAAATTTATTTATGCTTCTAGACAGTTACGATTATCAATTGACTACTTTTTGAGTTTTAAGTTTTGTTTTCCTTTTTTAGGCAACCAACTATGGATCACTGCAGATATTGTGTGAGTATTACCAGTTACACTGTCCTGTCAGGGGTTCAACACTTAGATTTCAACCTCTGGAGCTCCTTCATCCCTTAGAATATCATAGACCTGATGATACAGTTCTGCACATTGCTGGCTCAACTATTGATTTGAGATCATGCAGTACAAATCTGGAATTTGCAGAGGTTGGTATACTGGTGACTAGATAGAATCAGATGCTTCTTTAATGTTCATGCAATTCATAGTAATACAGTGTTCAAGAATACAGTGTTCAAGAATAAACACGTAAATGCCATTAATACAGTGTTCAAGAATAAACACGTAAATGCCATGTTCATGCAATTTATAGTAATTCATCAATTTTATTTCATAAATCCATAACTCTAAAGGATAACGGCATGGACAAAGACGGATATTAAATAATTAATTAACTAAGTCTTGATTTATTAAAATATAATTAATTTATTCATTTTTTAATTAAATAGAATTAGTACTTATATTTTTAATTTTTATTAAATATAAAATATATAATTAATTGAATGATTATAATATATTATTGATTAATTACAAAATAATTATTTAATTATTTAATTAAAATAAAATAAAAAATTATTATTATAGGAGTCACAGGTATGACTTAATTGTCATGCCTGTAAAAATATCTATTTTTTAATTCCTTAATTAAATAAAAGATAACATGACATAGGTAAAGAAAGTACTTGACTTTTAAAATTAATGACCTGAGACAATTTATCCTCATATTTTTTCAAGACGAATCTCAGCGACGAGTTTCATCTTTAATAGCATTAAACAAAAAGAAGAAGAAGAAGAAGCGATCATCTGCAAAAAGGCACCTATACAAATTTTACAACCATGAATCTGTGCTTCCGTATCAGCTATGGATAACATGGTAGATAGTTCTTTCACATAAAATAAAGAGGTATAGTGAAAAAGGATTTCCTTGTCATAAGGCCTAATAATAATTCACCGTCAAAGTTAATAGAAAACCTATATTTGTAAAACTCAATTTGAGAAGGATTTGGTAAAAGAAAGATCGACTTTTAACAGTTTTATCTCTGTCTGGGTTGCCTAAAAAATAACTTTTCAATTTCAATTGGTGGAAAAGCAAAGACTGTTTGAATTTGCTGATGCACTTTGAAGCAAGCTCTGCTTCTTTGACGAGTTGGAGAATGTAAGTTTGGATGTAAATACAATCTCAGTTTCAGTTTCTTTGAAGTTACTTTTCTGTCTTTAGCTTTATTCTAATGACAATGTTATCTGTGCTGATCTTACTTGGCATTCAGTTTCAGTTTCAGTTTTTTCTTTTTCTTTTCATTTTTGCACCTTACTCGCTATCACAAGAGCACCTGAGACGGATACTTAGAGGTCAAGCTTCACTATTTGATTGGTTGAGATCATCTTCACTAGCAAGCACTTTGTCTCCTCGAGTTCTAGAAGGCCAAGTGGATGCAAAAAAGGTTTGTCCTTCTCTGCTTTTAGACATTGAACTATTAACTTAAGAGCATCAAATTTATTAGCACCAAATTATTACTTAAATTATGTAATAAAAGTCAACTCTTTTTTATACTTTTTAATCATATATTATAATATATTAATTTCTTTAAATTTTAGGGTTCTAAAATTCTTTTAAATTTTAAAAAGTTTAACTTAAATATTATAATTTTTTTTCTTATCTACATCACACTATATACTTACAAAATTTATTTTTTCGTTCGTAATTTTTACTAACTAATTTTATTGGTTCATTTCAAATATTCAAACTTAACAATATTTATTTATACATATTTAGCCAATCATAAAATAACCTATTAAGCCTTACATTCACATACATTTTTTAAAATGATAATTTTATTTTTAATATTATGTACCAAAATATTATAACACCTGTGGCTCATATACATTTACAAATTTTATTTTATTAATTCATTTCAAATATTCTGATTTTTCCTTATTTTCTCCCAAAATATAACTTTACTTTTTAAATTATGTACTAAAATATTATAACACTTTCACTTAGAACTTTTTCTATAAACTTTACTAAACTATTTTATCCTTTCTATTATATAAATTTCACAATATTCACTCACATATTTCATCCATTTATCTTTTTAATTCATACATCCATTTATTTTTTAATTCATTCTTTACTATATAAATTTCAAGGATTTTAAAATTTCTTATTTAAACTTAGTTATTTTATTAATTCATTCAAATAATTCAACTACTTTATTTGTGCACTTGGTTCTTGAACAATAGACTGGTAATTGTGCACAAAAATTCATAACAATCTGAAATCAATTGAGAGAGTTAGGGTTAACGTAGGTCGGTCTGACAGTGTATATTCCTCAAGATTTTTGTCTTTACTTGTCACCCCCATGACTCAAGCACAGTCATGTTCCTCTCACACCGTTTCTCACACCCATGATATATTCTTACAGGCGTGACTCGTGGTGGACAGGCGTGGCTTTTTGACTCACGCTTGTTAGTTAATTGCAAGGGGTGATGTTTAATTGTCTTGAACTAAAAAACTTGAAATTTACAATGTATAGCTTGGAAAAGCAAACATAACCATTCAACTGCCAACTTTTATAATATCCTGTCTCCATATTAAGGGTTAAAATTTAATGTGGATTTGAATTTTTGCACACTTGAAAATAATTATACATGCACTCATTGACATTCTGATTATGTGACGATTATTTAAAGACATAAGCATCAAAACATAACACTCAATTATGTATCATACTTACAATTTAAAGATGAAATGCACACAAATAAATGGCTTGAGAGTCCTATGGGTCGAAATGAAAAAACCGAACTTTATACCATGCAGAAATTGTATTTAAATTTTGTTATAAGCAACTAAATATTTCAGTTAATTAAGATAATGAAAAAAACTCTTACCACGTGATATTATTTAATGTATAAATGTAAATTGCATAATTTAGAAATTTACGATCAAATTATAAATATTAAAATTTTAAATTATTAAGAAAGGAATTAGGATAGAAATATTTATAATATATAAGTTAGAATTAGTAAATGTTTAGTGTAATGTATTTTTTATAAATAGATAAAATATAGAAAGTAAATACAAATATTAAAAATGTAATTAAAAAGTAAAATTATATTAATTTTATAATCAATTGAATAATTTAGTTATGATTAAAAAGGATACTTGTAATGAAAAATAAAATTATTTAAGAAATAAAAATAAATGGTTCAAATAATCATGAGTGTCAAATATCATAAGAAAGAGAGGACAAAAACTTTAAAATGGATAAGTTTAAATGAATTTTTTATATCAAACAATGGTTTAGAATTTATTTAAAAGTTTAAATTTTTTTAACAAACTACTCATTTTAAATTCAGCATCATTTTGCTTTTAAAACTTTTCTAGACATAAACACTACTAATATGATATATCATATCTATCATACTAATCCAACAAGATACCTATAGATGTTGTATTATTTAATTCTCTAATGCTTTCTAATATTGTCAATTTTCTAACAACTTTGGCTCTTGATTTGAACTATTTGCATCTTGTCCACGCCCTTCTTCATGTACCCTTGGTTTAAAAACTTGTGTGGCTTAAGTAGATGTTTGATTCTTATTATTTCTCCTTTTATAAAAAAATATTTGTCTTTAAATCAACACCTTCATAGACTTGCTTTAGTGAAAATGGATCGGAATTGATAAGTTCATCATTCATGGTAAAGGAATAGCAATTTGTGTACCCTTATGCATAACTTTTCTATTAACTCTATACAAACTACATTTGTATAACTTCCTCTATCTATGATCATACTACAAACTTGATCTTTGATGGAACACCTTATATGTAGGAGATTGTCTTATTGTTTATTCATATAATCTTATATAATAAGATTATATACATGTGTGTGTGTGTAATATTATATACACACATATATATACACTTAATACCCTTCTAGTGATCAATATCATGTCCTTTTCAAGCTTCTCAATGCGCTCATCGTTATTAGCATCCTCTAAGTTAGGCATATTCTTATCCATTATGATTTATAGGGAACTTATCATAAGGGATCATTTTGCGGTGCATACTATTTTATTGTGGATGGTCATAGTTGTGCACTCTGGACTTATTTATTAAAAAAATGAGACTAGTCAATACCTAATAGATTTCTACAAATTAGTTGAAACACAATTTGGGAAGATTATTAAGTGCATGTGGAGTGATAATGGGTTAGAGTTTGACTCTAAGAAGGTGAGAATTCTATAAAGAGAAGGGTATTATTCATGAAACTAGCTTTACGGATACGCCATAGAAAAATGAGAGAGTAAAACGTAAACATATGAGTATCTTAGAGATAGTTAAGGCATTGTGATTTCAAACTACCTTAACTATTAATTTTTAGGGAAATATGTTTTGACTATAGCTTATCTGACAAATAGAATATTGACCATTAAATTGAACAAACAATCACCAAATGATATTTTTTTTGGTGTGAGGTTGTCCTAAGAACATGTTAAAGTGTTTGGTTGCTTGTGTTATCCTTATAATAATCCAAGATTAAAGGATTAATTGGAGCCCAGAAGTAAGCGATGTGTCTTTGTAGGATACCTATATAGGAAGAAAGGTTGTAGGCTTTATGATCTCAAAAATGGTGTTATTTTTAAAATTCTCATGATGTTTCATTCCATGAAAACTTGTTTCCTTTTGCTCAAAGTGATGAAGAGATTGAACATTGAATTCGAGACATTAATCACTTGAGGAAAGTTTTGTTATGTCAAAGACGGGTGATGAGTGAAAAGACAAAATCAAGAGCATAAATTCAAAGTTAAAGGAAATCTGAGTAATTCTCTTGAGGAGATTTCTAGAGCTCAAGAAACAGAGAGTAGATCATGATAAATGACTCATCAACTGACTCACTTGAAAAACTATGTTGTTTATTCTACTATTACAGGAAGTTTGGAGCCATTTTAAGCCAAAATTTCTCCATCCTCTTTGAAGCCACCATAATATAAAAACTCCTCAAGTATTCCTCATTCCTTTGCACATTATGCAACTTTTGATAATTTTGCCTAAGGTCATTGGATGTTTTTAGTGACCATAACCTTGAAGGTTGAGCCTAGGAGCCATATAGATGTTGTGAAAAGCATAAAATGGCAAGATTCAAATCTCACTAAACACCATTTAGTCTATTTTATTAACAATTCAAACATTTCTTATGATTGAATTAATAATTACAAGTTTTTTTCTATTGAAATCGTGTTTGTAATTTAGTTAAGAGGGTGTTAGAAAGCACTATCTTTAACCCTTCTATAATTACAAATAAAATGTGTTTGACTATTATACTATATTATTGATCAATAAAATTTGTAATTGTTCAATTTTTGTAATTGATCCCATTGTGAAGTTTTAAAAATAAAGATTATTCTTATTTACTTTTTGTAATAACGATAGAAGTTGTTAATAAGAAAGATTTTATAAATTTTGAATTGGTTTTATTTATTGTCTTTAATTGCTATTTGAATATTATAATTTTATAACTTTTATCTTGTTAAAAAAAACATGATAACTTCTTAATGGAATACTTTGATAAAAATTAATTATTTCCTTCGAATAATTTTCAATGTTAAATTCCCTCAATTTTATTCTTGAAAGACCCTCACAGAAAATCAAAGTTGATTGATAAGAAATATGCTCGTGTCCAAATCAACTCTATTTATTAAACATTTTTAAAATATAAATGGAAAATTATCATATACACAGCAAAGACTTGTGGTAGTGAATTCGCAAGGCATTAATTATTGTTTATAAAACAACGAGATTGGTGGACTCACGCATCTTCTCATCCGGGAGTGGAAGGCTCTAAAGCCTAACAAAAAGTTTCAGAAATATGTATAAGCCTTCACTTTACGTGTTCCATTCCAAATTTATATTTTCAAATTAAACATTAACATAAAAATTCTTTAGTAATTAACCAACAAAATAATAGTCATTTAATTCCATTTCTCATTTATTTTATTCTTAAAAATAACTATTTCATTCTTTATTTATTCTAACAGATGAACCAAACACTTTGTAAAAATTTCAAGACTCTTTAGAGGGTATTTGATTAACTAAAATCGCCACTCTATTTCGGATATATTCTTTGCAATATGTTTCTTTTGTTTGGTTGAAGAAAATATACAGAATAAGCAAATTTATCCTCCCTTATTTTTATCTATTTCAAGTGTCTTTGGACTAAAAATGAGAATATTTTGGATAAAAATATCCTTAAAAATTTAAATAATTGCTTAGCTATAATAATAATAAGAAGAAAAAAAAAGAAAATTACTAATAATAATAATGTAATTAATGGAAACTAATAGATCATTAAAATTTTTTATTAATTATTCTTTTGTCATTTTAAATTTATATTTTTAAATTAAATATTACATTATAAATTTATAATTTTAAACTAAGTATTACATTATATTATAATTAAAAATCCTTAAAAAATAAATCAAATTAAATAACACGTATTCTATTCTACCAACCCTCTATCCTATTTTCAATGAATAGTAGTAACCCAATAAAAAGTTCCGTCAAGAGTCTCTTACGCACCTTTGTTGGCTATCATTGCCACTTTCTTTAATTACGTACCTTTCTTTTGCTATCATTATGACTTTTTTTTTCGCTCAGGCAACCTTTCTTTCACAATCACTGTCACTTTCTTCAATTGGGTGCCTTTCTTTCATAATGCACGACCATTACTTTTTTTTTTTTAAATAAATGCAGGACCATCATTTCTGCGAGTTGATGTTGCAAAAATTACGAAAAAATCTCCTTCCTGCCTCGTTGTTTTCATATATGCTCTCTCCATTCATCCAAACATGTGGTTAGCTCTACGTTTAGTGAAAATTGTGAGAAATCTTGGTTCTCCATGCTAGAGACACATCAAATTATGGGTGTACAATCTTAATTTTTTAAGAAAATATATATATTTTAAAAAATAGAGAACTTAAACTACAGTAGAACATCTTTAAATTGATATTCGGTAAATTAATAAATTCTCTAAGATAATATTTTTCCCCAATCTCGACTTGGACTAGTTGAAAATTTAACAAATTTCGATAAGATAATAAGATAATATATTTTCAAAATACCCCTATGTAAATATAGGGTCCCATTAATTTCATAAATTAATAATTATATAAACTTACACAAATATAAATAAGATAATTTAGTAAAATATGATTCTAGTGTTGTTTGTTTTTTCTTAAAATTTAAGTCTAGTTGAAACTCATCTTTAACTTTTCTTATTGCATCCAAAATTTCTGGTGTTGTGTTTTTGAACTGCACTAAAAAATTGTGAAGAATTCTAGACGTGATAAGTGCTTCCTTACACGTAACTGGTTCCAAAGATACTGTATCGTCTTCAATTTCATTATCAACATTATTTTCAAAGATAATAGCCACAATTTCTTCTAAGCTATGGACCTCTGAACACATATCATTTTCACCTGAGTAATCCAATAAGTTATTGACATTTACTTTATTACGATAGCTGAGTTTATTAATCATGAGCTCAAGTTCATGAATGTTGTTTTCACAAGTGAGTTCATCTAAATTCCTTGAGGCTTCATCTCTTGAACGAATTTTGCAGTATCGAAAACAATTTGCTATTGTCTCTTGCTGAACATTAACTGTCCAAGCCGATACTGTAAGATTGATATCATCCAAAACATTAATCTTATCTGGATCAGATTGTCCCAACTCATAGCCTTCTAAAATCTTACGGTAAAATCTCCCACGATAGTGCATCTTGAAAGCTCTTATTATTCCAGTATCACAAGGTTGAATTTTGATGTCATGTTGGGTGGCAAGAAGAACAACTCAACATTATGTAACCCTTCAATACATCTTGGATGTGCTGGACAATTATCTACCACAAACAAAATTCTTCTACCATGCATTTTTTTAATTAAACAAACGGATATATTCATCAAAGAGCACACTTGTCATCCAAGCTCTTTTGTTGGCATGTTAGTGACAATTCTAGGTAGTCATGTTGACATTCTTGAAGCAACCTGGCTTTGCATATTTTCCAATAATCCATAAAGGAATTTTTTCAGAGCCATCCTCATTGCAACAAATAACAACTATTAGCCTTTCTTTGTCTTGTTTTCTT